>VUQR01014108.1:21891-34944 GCA_015108515.1 Hemichromis elongatus | reverse complement strand
CACAGGAGATGGAGGACACTGACAAAGAAGCGAGTCAATCAGGAGACAGTCAGAAAATAGGATTCCTCTGTTCTGCGTGACCGTATTTTTGAATGGACTTTATAAAGTATAATAGCATATTATTAAAGCCTTAATATGCCTATTAACATTCATGACCCTCCTCTTATTTGCTTTCTAAATTTTCTGCCAGCAGACAGTTGGGTAATCTGAGAAGAGACTAGAAATAGAGTAAAAAGTTCATGTACTCTCCAGGTAACTTTCTTTTAAGTGAAAGTTTTACGCAACATCAGCAATAATTGCAAATATTATTTACCTCTCAAAAATATAAGCGCACCTCTGGTGTCCTCTGCACACAGCAGAGGACAAAGACATTTACATGGCAACAGTACTGCCAGACCCCCCATACCGATATTTTGTGTCGCACCCAGGCTGTCAGAGCTGAACTACAGTGTGACTTCACGCCATTCTGACCAGACATGTACCCCGTCACAGTAATCTCACATTATGACAGGCTGAAAGGTTGGCCTTTATTCACCCCAAACACCCACTATTCATGCCCGACTCTCCTTTCTGTTCATTGAAAAGACCGAGTGGCCTCCTGTGCCACCGAAGGTCTCGTCTGTGTGTAAATGATCTCGATGCTCGGCTGCATAGTTCATAACCACAGAGCTTTCATTAGACACGGGGAGGTCCTCCACATCAACGCCTCTCCCGCTGTGAGTTTCTTCATGATTATGATGAGAGGGGGATTATGTCGAAGTGCCGTGATGGAGATGTTACCAACTCTTAACAATCAGCGCCATGCACAGGAGCAGATTAAAATGCCATTGTCGCTCTTCGTGACCAAAAAACTATTTAAATAAGGCCTGTAAGCACGTGAGCCATGACCGCTGATGTATCCACATTTTTTTTTATTGAAGTTTACCATGAACCAAGGCACTCATATTACTTTACTCAACTGAAATGGATCCAGGGACTGTCTGTTCTGAGAATCTGTTTTTATATATATATATACACCCGGCTTTTAATTTCTATTGCAGAAAACAGCTTACGATAAATGGATCACAAATGTACCGATATCCAGTAGTAATACAAATCGAGCTGAATATGGTTTGAATATTATTATTTTTTTCCCTTATTTTAAACAGTAGGACTACAATTCAACAAAAAAAGTCAACAATAACAATAAACATCAACTTCAAACAGTTAAAGAGTATAAAAGTTTTAAATATATTAAATGTTCTATTAGCCTTATCGTCGAGAAAATGTTAGAAAGACTTGAACGAAGCAGACTGTAAAAACCATTTACTATGGCGTACAAGGTTAACGAAGCTGCTGCTATGCGACGCGGTGTTTGCCTACTGCTGCTAGAAAGCGTTAAAGTAGATGTCAGCGATTTCACGACGGAATTAAAAACCACAATTCAGAGACTAGATGAATCTCGTATGTTCTCTGTTATCCGATTTCTAATCTATTAACTGTAGGTTGAATGAGAGAAGCAGACTGACAGAAGCATGCACAGACATTGAAGGGGCGTGTCAAGAAATCCAGCATCTTATCCCAGTAGTTAGCTTAGTTCCTGTAGTGTTCTTGACATATACCAACATATACACACAGAACAGTATAATTATTGTCGTGTTTGAGTCAGTACAATTCAACTGCACGTCATTATCTTTTTTTTTCTAGTGGTGTCAGTTTTTTTTCCCAAGCAACAGTGAACATGTATAAGATGTGTAGCAGGGACATAGCTGAGGCTTGAGGTCATGAGTACAGGTTCCCTTTTTTCTTTGATTCTTTGGAATTTTCTCACTGTGATTGTTACTATTATCTTAATTTATCCTCATTTCTTTAAAAACCAGTTCTATAATTGTTCTATTGCATATCCATCAGTTCTCTTCCGCTTGGGTCTATTGCATAAATGTAGCCATATTTAGCCTTACAAAATGTTATTTCACACACTGCATCGAAAACAGTGCTGGATATGTAACAATAAATGTACTTTTGTACATGCGATAGTCATCATTTTACATTTGCTAATACATAAAAAATGTTTTTCAGGTAGACCTGCAAATAGTGCAATGTTATGATAAATTCCCATGTGCTTATTTGTGAGGCTAAATATACAGCAAAATGAAGCCTAGCTGCTGGAACTAAGCTACTATTTTTGCAGATGCAGATGCTTTTAATAGTAGATTTAGATTCTGCCCACTGACTTATTGAGGTCTCTTTTAATAGTGATGTGGTTTCTTCACAAATTCAAATTTTATCATTTGAAAGCTCCTGTCTCCCTGTCCCCCCTCCTGTCCTTTCACCTCAAAGGTGTGCACTACAAACAGAGGTCGATTTGTGGCAAGACAGATGCCTGAACGTAGTGTAGTTCTACTGTATTGCGCTGTATTACTGAACATCATTAGAAAATGCAGAAAATAACTTAAGAGTAGATATTATACTACCTCTACAAATGTTACAGACCTCAGCAAATGTACATTTATGTGACAGTAGGATGGAGTAATAAAAATACACATTGTGTCAAGGCCAGATCAACACTAGTCCTCGGAAGGAGGTGAGCCATCCAGTTGTTTGGTCAGAGTTCAGACTTGGACCGCTACGAGGGGAGCATAGGCAGGAAATGAGTAGATGGGTGTCTCCGTCGAGCCTTGTGACCTCGCCTCGGTTTACCGCGCCCATTCAGCGAAACAAACATTTGCCTGCCGCTGTGTTTCCAGCGAAGCGAAGCATATGTATTGTAGCCGTTCTCCTCAATGCGTTCTTTGAACTTGCAGCTCGGGTTGTACTTCACCTGTGATTGCAGGAAGAAAGAGAAGAGACGTTAAGGAGGGTGTGAGCAACTAACCTACTGCTAACAGCTTACTGCTAACAGCTGACTGCTGTTCCTTCTCTGCTAGCTTTCAAGTGCACAAAGGTTAACTTGGTTAACTGGGACATTAATGACAGTTGCTGTAGTAAAAGATTTCCAGGTGTTTGCAGGATATACGGTGAGTTTGTCCACAGTAATGATCTGGGTTGTTTTTCTCAGGTAGTGGAAGTAAGAATTAAAGGGTTGGTTAACTTACATTTGAAAAGAACTTCCCAATCCTCAGCCTTTAGAAGACATTCACCTCTTAAATATCTTTTCCATCAACTCTGTGCAGTTTGTTTAAGTGGATAGGAATGGGCTTACCATTCCAGAAACAATATTCTGGTTATTTGAAATATGTTTACGCCTGACATTTTCATTTTCTTTGGGACCATTTTTCAAAAAGTGATCTTTGACAGAGACACATGATGGTGAGTTCTGTGAAATATCTTGGTTAACTGGGACATTATTATTGGAAGGACACATTCATTTTCTGTTCACTTACGTTGAAATGAAATCTTAGACCCGAGAGCTTAAAACACAAACGTGAGAAGACGCGAGTGTAACGAGGCAGGTGGCTGGTGTGTGTCTTTATTTGGGTTTTGGGTTAACTGAACCTTGATTGTTCTCAGATTAATCGCAATATAACAATAAAACAAAGGATTTTCCTTAAAGGCAATTTTAAAAATCCAACCTTCAGAAAAGCCACATTTCCACGGGTGGTTACGGCTTCTTATCGGTAATGGTCTTGAAAGATGTTGCAGTTAAAAGAAGCTCTGCTGCATTGCCTTTTCCAGATTGTTATCAGGCTCCTGTAATGACGCCCTCTCTGTGATAGCATCAGGATAAAGTGAGCATGCCTTATTTTGTAAAGTCCGCCATCAGGTCTATTTGTGTCCTATTTTGAGTGTTAGATGTTCGGAGGCACTTGTCTTATCACTCGTCCCTGATGTTTTCATCTTCAGGCTTTAAGTACACGAGCTAGACACCACACACCTCAGTCCTGAACTGTGCTTGATTTTAACAATGAGTGGTGATTACTTTTGAAAGCTGCTGTGCAAAACAACAATTGGCAGATGGCACGCAAGGACTTACATGAACCCAGCTGGCTATTTGTCATTGCTGGTTATGTTTCTTTTCTCTGCTGTCTATTTTGATGGTGGAGCTCAAGCCAGCTCGAGCTTCTGTATAGTCAGACAAGGTGCAGGTGCACAGCCATGATTGATTGTAACAGTCTGACATCTCTGCGAACTTTCCATCAGAAGATTTTTTCAGATTTTCCCTCTCTTTGGGAAACTCAAACATAGGGTGGCATTCATTTGGGACTCATATATATCCTGCAACCCCAACAACTTTCATTTCCTGTCCTGATGTCTTGACCTCCAGAAAACTGTTGCCAGGTTGTATACGCACCGATCCAAAGAGCGTGCCTTTCTTGGACATAGCTAAGTACAGCCCGGTGCTGACAGATTTGATGGCAACAACTCCCACACTGACAGATCGGATTTCCATCAGGCCTGGAAAATAAAAGGAGAACAAGAGGCGGGGTTAGAAAGATCCAGATTTGGGCGCGTCCTCCATCAAAAGCCATTCTATCATTAGTGATTAGTTTATCAGACAGCCATATGCTCCGAGGAGAGAGAGGCCAGGACAAGAGAAAAAGCTCACATAAAGGCAGGACATGTACAAGAGTCTTTGAGAAAATTGCAATCATATCAGATGAAGTCAAGGTTTTTTTTTAGATTTTCATAGAAGCAATTTTAAATGTACCTATGGATTGCAAAATGCATAATTTTTGTAACACATGCTTATATATGAATCATACAATACATCTACTACTACAACAGACTATCAACTATCGTCCTGCAACTATTGGTAAATTTGAGTATTTTGTTGATTATTTCATTGATTAATCGAGTAATCAGATTTTTTTAAAAAGCTTTTAATGAGCAATAGTAAATATTCAAAAGAGAAAACAAACATATGGGTGAAACGTTCATGTTTACACGGTAAAGACTGAACGCTACAGAGCAGGTTTGTTTAACAAAGCATCGAAGCAAAACATTTGTGTTAAAGATTTTTTTATGATTGAGTTATTTGAAATACTTGATGAATCTTTGCAGCCCTACTATCAATCATATTTAAATGTGGACATAATCACCCTGCCAAACTGCATCCAGGCAATTCTCCAGCAGCCCTCCACAGTCATGCTGTTATCATGCTGCTGTTGTTTAACTTATGTCACTCTGTGAAAACCTCCAAGATGAAGATTTCTACCCAGTTGTTTTTAGAGATGTCCAGTCTTACCACGACATCCCTAATAGGAGCTAAATAATGGAGATTAATGCTTCTTTTGGTTTTTCTTCCTCGGTTTACCCACAAATAATCTCAAAAGCACTTTGATGTGGTGGTTTGTTGGGTGCAAATCCTTTTTTCTTATGCCCTGTAAACCAGAAAAGCACTGTTGGATATTTGTAAGAAAAAGAAAGATTTCCTAGCTTTGGACAGGAGTGGGTATACACAACATTAGATCAAGGTGCTGAAGTTCTGCATGAGCCAGAGCTGGTAGGAAATGATGATGAGTCATAAAAGCAGCAGTGGGCCACAGGTTTCCCAACTGACCAACCCTCATCTGTTTTGGTACAACCACAAGTCTAGTACAGGGCAGCGACTGAACGGAGTTCCTGAATAGATTTCATGAAAAAGAAATGCAAATAACGGAATAACAGTGACTTTGCAGGTGCTGCACTGTAGTGCGTTTTTGAAGTCTGTTTATTTGTGCAACTAAGAATTTTTTTTGGAAGGTTCAAATACTCAATGCAAATGCAAATCCAAACATGTTTTTAAACTGAATAATATAAGTTGTATAAATAATAACAATAATAATAATAATAATATGCCTCTTAAAGCCGTTGTCCACACTGAGGTTAAGATTCAGGGATGTCGAGATGCAGAATAAAAAAATAAAACTTTTTAGCATCTCCTTGATTTTTCAGACCTGTTGCATCCTGCTTAGTATACCTCTACCTTTATTGATCACTAATAATGGGACTATACTTCTTCCTAAACATACACTGATATGAAAAATTCTTGAGCCGCCCATAATTTCATTCTATTTTGTTTCCAAGGAGCCAGCTTTTCTTAAGGAGGCGAACAAGCCCCCTAACCCCTCTAGTCAATAGTTCTACATGCTTTCTGACAGCCTTTCAATGTTGTTCATTGCTTTCTCACTTATTTTCATCCAGTCTATGAAAATAGTTCATGGAAATTATTTTGTTTATTAATCCGCCTAACACCGGCCTAGGCTCCTTAGTCAAAGGATGAGCCAGTGTTTTGTCTACAGCTATTAGTTGACAACTAGATACATTTCACCATGGTGTGAAGTGCGTTCTTAAAAAAACTGAGGAAACTGGAAAAATGAAAAATGACTGACAAATTGAGGACAATAAAAGAAGTGTTAGGCCTAAAAAACTATCAAACAAACTTTATCTGAAAGCCATGTGCTTAAGAAACAGGAAACAAAATCTAGCAATGACCTGAGATATGGCCTAGGAGATGCATCTTCAGTTGATCCATCTACTGTTTACTGAAGCTTCATCAGAAATGGCCTCAGTGGAAGGTGTCTGTCAAGAAGTCATTCTTAGGCAAGGAAAACACAGAAAGGCTGAGGTACGCCAAATAACACAAGAACTGGAGTTCCAACAGGAATGTTGGAGTGAGGTATCCAAATTCAAAAATTTTGGTTCCAATTTGTACCAAGGAGGTCGGCACAGAGGCAACCCACCCCTCACTATTACAGTAACCAAAACATTTCTGTCTGTGTACTTTTGTGCATTTCAGTATTATGATAGCATCTCCATCTAATCATATACAAATGACAGCACAATACTAAATTGCTTATAGATTATGGTACTAACTGCTCCGCCCAGGCTGCTATCAGTGCCATCAGACTAATGTTGCTGCTCTAACACAGAACATCTGCAGAGCTCCAAAGATAAGAAAAAAAAATACATACATCTTTTACACTTTATATCTGACATCAGGGATTTTTATGCCCTGAACATCACTAGTCATGTTTACCAAGTGAAGTCATAGTCTATATGCACTGATACAAAGAAGTACAGAGTAAAAATGAGGGGGCGGGGGGTAAAGTACACAAACACAAACCCCTGTCGAGTGTTTTTCTTCTCTGACTGGAACATGTAAATGAATCCCCTCTCTGCTCGTGCACAGCTGCAGGCGAGGAGTCCATCCAGGTATCAGCTGCCCAGCTGCACCCGCATCATTCCTCATCGCCTCTGATCTTCCAAGGAGACATTGCCACTTTGATGGTAGCCTCCTTTTTATGAGTGCTGTTTACAAACACCGGGTGTGCTATGGTGGCACCTGGAGCGTGCAAGGGACTCATCAGCAATTAGCTGAGCCTCTGCTGGTGATTGTTACACTGCAAGGGTTTATGGGGGATTAGTCCAGGCCAATGAAAACCGCTGGTGCCTGAAAGTGGTGCCAGCAGTAATTGTCGTTATTTGCTGGCTTGAGTTCCAGGCACAGTAGGTGTGATGGAAGCATTTTTGTCACGTTGGGGACAATGCAGTGATCTGATTTAAAGCAAATATGGGTAAAGAGAATAATTACAAAGCTCCTTGGGGCAACTTTTGTGATTTGCCACTATAGAAACAAAATTGAATTTTAATATTAGGACATAATAAACTATATATATTGATGAACTCATTGTATTTTTTTCCTCTTTTATTGGATCTTTCAATGGGTTTGGCTGTTCTCTAGAGGGAATTTCCTTAAGAACACCTTAAATCTTCTCCTGTCCTGCACCAGGTCTCATATGCAACACTTTATTCGTACTCATTGTTGTAGCCGGCAGATACAAAAGATCTGAGGACATGGAATGGGGGATTTCACATTGTCTAGAAGAATCACTTGGGCTCTGGACGCTTGACCACACATCTATAAAGACCAGTTAGATCCATATAACTCACAGTCCCCCCTTTGAAAAGTCACTCCATTGTGTTCAAAGCCTGAGAAATCAGAGTGAGGTATTTCAAGCTATTAGAGAGCTTATTCGAACTGCTGAAATCCAAAGGTCAGTTTGCTGGAGTGCTCCACGCTCACAGAAAGAATAATGTTGACATAGGTTTACAGGCAGTACGCGTTTTTATCGATAACTGTTGTATTTATTATAGTCATTTTGCTAAAATTAGATAGTAATGCCGATATGGCCTCTGCAAATCAGATTAAATTCAGGTTTGCCCCTGTTTCTGAATGTGCCTAACATTTTGAAATTCAGTAAGGCAGCGATCCAGTACGTCGTAAAGCTTGTTTCGATTGATGACTGTACTTTGAGAAATTGACATATGTAAATATTTCAAAGTTGTGAGTAATTTTTTTTTAAATTCAAAAATCCGCTTCAAATGTTGAACAAAATCACCGTTTGATGGAAGAGGGAGAAACACAATGAAGACAAATTAACTCTTTGTCAGTGAGTTGCACTGGAAACTGAAGGTCACTTCTTTGCCTCGTTCTGCTAAACAAGTATCAACTGATGGCCCCATTGAGCTCATGAAAAAGGCACTTTTGGCTTCCCACTTGCAACTGGCAAGATCTCTTAACCTTTGACATGTTTTGGCTGGGACTGTCAATAAGCTCAAGCTGCCATTACAAGCAAATCCTGCACTATACATGTCTAGTCAACTGTGGACTTGCCATTTACTTCTTCTCCATGGGTTTTTTTTAAAAGCATAGAAAAAGTCTTTTACTCAGTCTCTTTTTACTCTTTCTTTTCTTTCCGTCCCCCATTTTTTGGACGTTAGCCCATCGTCAGATCATTCAAGCTTTCTCTGACCTTGGAAAAAAAAGCAGAAAGGAAAGAGAGAGACACTCACAGGGTTCCCTTTTGTCAGACTCATGGTATGGGGGGGGGGAGGAAGGAGGCAGTACAGGATGAAGGTGCTGGTTATAAGATGGTGGCCTCGGTGGTGGGGGCAGAAGCCCCTCTACCCTACTCCCCTACAAGTCTTTGTTACTCACCTGAGAGGTGAAGAGCTAGACAAGATCTTATTAATGACCGAGCATTTTGAATAGGGCTATGCAAACTGTGGCAAAATAGTTCCTTCAATCACAAATTTAAAGTAGAAAATAGTGAAAGACGGAGCAAAAAAAGAATGGAGAGGAGAAAAAAAAAGATATTTTTCTACTCCTTTCCTCCTGTCTTCTTTTTGTTCCGTTTCCCAGGTCTTTAATTTCTTGGGTTGCCCCCTTGAGCCGCCCTCCATGGCTCAGTGCTCGACCAGAGCAGAGCCTGGGAATCTTGGAGTTCCCGCTGTGCTCCTGGTCTTGATTGACATACCTTTTCAATTATTTCACAGTTTGCTTGCTTTTTAAACGAAGAGGGCCCTGTTGTTTTTTTCCTTCTGCCCTTCTTTTCAAAACAAGCTTTTCATGTCGGGTTTGGGCTGCCAGGCCTAATGGCTGTGACCAGCACCTTTGATCTGCCATGACCCCCTCAAAGGGTCTGGTACTGGGCAAAGCAGCCGTCTGTGTGTATCGGCACAGACAAAGGCTACATCACTCACTATTCCTTTAAACACCTTGAGAGATTACCATGAGAACCAGCTTTCTAGTGGAGGCCTTGACAGGTGCAGTGATATGGAAACTTGCATGTTGAGCCCTGAATGTACAGTAAATAATTTGGAGGGTCTTGTCGGAAAGGAAAGTTTTCCTCGGCTAATCCCAGATTTAAATATTTAACGTGCTTCTGACAAAATACAAATATGCTCCAGCAATTTCAAGTAACTTTGGGTTTTTGGACACCATTGAAAAAAAAAGATGGAAAAAAAATGTAAATAAACACAAATAACTCATGAAGAAATTTTCACACTTATTATGTGTGGAACAAAAGCAAACATTTTGTTTATAGTAAATCCAGAATGTCTCTTTGATGGCTTTATTCAGCTATTTTTGTAACTCAAATTAGACACAATATGAACTGCTTTTTTGGGGCATTTTTTATTCATTCTTCACTTAGTCAACTGAGCACGACTTCATGAATGCTAACAGGAGTATCCTGTTCCAAAGTATGCATCTTTATCTCTTTTTTGTGGAGTTTATTTATGTCAAAAAAGAGACAGAAAACCCACAATATGTGTGTGTTGGCGATACCAGCTCTGATAAGTTTGCTTGAATTTAACCAACAGAGTCATATAATCATGCTGCAAACCATCGGGTTGGTTTATATGTCATTTTCCTGAAAAATCTGTAATTAGAACAGAATTGTGATTATTCTGATGGTAATGGTGCATGACAAAACGTGCATGGTTCATGGCTAAGTCGGGAAACTTTCTCTTCTCTGTATGTTAGCTCTTTTTGACAGTATAAATAAAGGGAGCGGTTTAACCTGAAATCGAATGCACTTTAGACCAACTTTACCTGCAATCTGACCGAAACCCAACAAAACTTCCACATTTCTCATTCATTTAATAACTAATATGACATAATAGGACAATTATCAAAGCTGATATCTTGACAAGACAACCCCAATAATTTAATGCAATGACTGATTATATGACCAAATAGCATTACTAAGGCAGTGTAATCAAATAGCAAAGAGGCAAACACTGGCTTGCTAGCTTCTGAAATCTAAACTCTTCCTATTGATCTTATTGATCGGTCGCGGAAGGAAAGTCTATTTATAAGGCTCATATATTAGAAGTCTGATATCACTGCTGGAAGGCCAGTGATACCAGTGCAGTGATGATCTCATTGCAATGAGTAGCTAATATGAAAGCTGATCTATTTTATTTGTAGATTTGCACAAGGCTGCAGAGATTATATATATATATATATATATATATATATATATATATAGTGAGCTGTTGGTTTTGAATGGTTTGCAGTTTGAACATGTATATCAATCCCTTGCAAAAGAGATTTCAGTATGTTATGTCTAGGTTATGGTTTATTTAAGCTCTCCATAACCACGTAACTTTAAAGGTTCACTTAGTCATTTAGCCTTGAGCCTAGACTCTGTGAGCCTGTAGACACTCAGATTATATTAAATATATAAATATATATATAAATATTAAATATTAAACACATGTGTTCCATAGTTTGTGGACTATATCTGAGACCCTAACCCATAAAAGGAAAAAATATTTCCAAAATGGGAGGAATACAAATGGGGGTGAAGCACAAGCTGAAAACCTGCGTTAATAAGCCAAATATATTAATATGAAATGTGCCTACTTCTAAATCTGGAAACCTCTCACAGAGTGCATTCTCAGGGACAACCAGTTTGCTTTCTTTGTCCAGTGCGCTGCGCTGAGCCACTTGAATCCAGTCCTCCTCAGGATGACGAGTATTACAGTCATCTCTAAAATGATGTAAACACAGTCATCTATGTGCATCTTTGTAAAAAATAGGCTGTATTTTTTAAAAGTAATACAATTATATTGCAGGTCGATTATAGCACAAACCATGTGATATGAAATGAATTACTGGCAACATTTACATTTAAATAAAGAGCTTGCACAGCTTTCCTCAGCTTCATGTGAGTTTATGAGGTTTAATTATTCATCATCTGTCCATCACCCAACTTTGATTCAGTTTATTTGTTGCCACCAAATGGCAACAACACAGATTTGTACGAAATCCATCGAAACTAAAAAAACCGATTCCTCCAAGCAGAAACAAAAAAGCGAAAAGAAAAAGTAAGATGTTTTTTACGTTTGTGGTTCACAATTGCTTTATGTTCAAAACTCCTAAAATCCAAACATATCAACAGGTAACCAAGAAAAAAAATGTGGTAATGCCACTAACTTTGTCGTTGTCTAAGCACTTCTAAGGTTAAAGATCACTGCAAAATCAACACAGTACTGCTTTCTAATTTTTTTTAGTACTCAGGAAAAATGCTGCTGTGCTCAGATACCAAATAAAGAGTTTTGCACATCATTACTCAATTGTGACTTTATAGCGTTCCGCTGAAATTTAAAACGAATGTCCTCATATGTGGATATCATTTTTCTCAGAAACTACATCAGGTAAAAAAAGACAATTCTTTGTTTTTACTGGCCCCAATCGACCCAAATAGCAAAGAGAAATTAAAAATGCATGCCATGAGCGAGTTTGGCTCTTAGGAGGTTAAGTAGCATCATAATCTTGTGTTTTTAACTCCTATAATGGGTCCTTTTATTCTTATTCTTGTTCTAATTACAATACCCAAAAAGAAAGCCTCACAGTCAAATAATGTGTTGGATAATGACAATTACAGCAGACATTCACTATGGCATTATGTCAATAGGGACATGCAACATCCATGATCTCCCAGTAATGATGACCAGACCATTAACCTCTTCTCCAGCACATCCCATATTCTCAGTGAGTCTGGAATCTGTGGTAGCCAATCCATGTGAAGCCTTTTTCACAATCCCAGCACTGTCATCTTACAGCCATGCAATAAGGCAAGAAAAAACTCCCAGTGATGGAAAATGTGGTCATTCTGTATATTTAGGAAGTCAGCTGACCTCATTTCTGGGGGCAGTGGAACTTTATATTCATTTTCATTAATACATACACACCTTTAGTTGAGTCAGTGTTGACTATGTTTCATCATAGTGACATTTATTTTTGTTTGAACAAGTGTGATCAGGTTTAAAATACAAATGATGCAATCCTGCTTTGGCTTAATAGACCAAACAGTTCTGGACGGCAATATAAAATTTACAGTGTCTTTAAACGGAGCTGCCTCTCTGAGCCTGCTGTTTTAGGATTTATGGATATCGATGTGTGTGTGTGTGTGTAGGTGTGTGTGGGTGTGTGTGTGTATGAAAGCAACTGTCAGTCTATAAGTATCACTGTCATGCCTTTCTGCAAACTGTACCTTCCCTTTTCTCCCTGTCTCTAAACAGTCAGCCTGATTTTCACTGTCCTTCATGGTCTTGCTGTTTCATTCTAGATATTTCCCTGGCTAGGTCTTCCTCTCCCTCCTTACTGGCCCCTTTGCAATGGGTCTCCGGACATGCATCATACCTATTAACTCTTACAGGGCTGGGATGATTTATTCATTCTTTTACGGGCAGCTATAAGATATGTCTGCTCTGAGCTAAGCCGAGTGGGGCTGGGCTATTCGCACGCACAGTAAACAAGGGCTGTGACACACAAACACTGAGTTTGTAGGTTTTTACTGG
>VUQR01014108.1:0-21836 GCA_015108515.1 Hemichromis elongatus | reverse complement strand
CCCCCCAAAAAAAATCTCCAACATACTGAGTAAATGAATTAGCCAACCCTCAGCTGTATCATCCACCACATGTTAGTCAAGGAAGTGCATCCAGTATGCTGAAAGCCTTGGCCTGAGATCTGATTCTGTTCCTCAAATGAGCTCAGACTGTCTGGAAGTC
The DNA here is from genome assembly GCA_015108515.1 of Hemichromis elongatus. Classification (NCBI taxonomy): domain Eukaryota; kingdom Metazoa; phylum Chordata; class Actinopteri; order Cichliformes; family Cichlidae; genus Hemichromis; species Hemichromis elongatus. Next base: position 21,676 of record VUQR01014108.1, on the reverse strand, counting down.
TGAACAGTGTTTCCCCTGCTTCGTTTAGCTTTGAATTCATTCAGATGAAGTCATGAAGGCTTTGATCAAACCAAATTGGAAAAAAAATACACAACTAAGATAACAGCGAAGGAAATAAGAAACAGGGTTACACTTGCACCCTTTTTCTTCTTTTTCTTACGCACTTGAACTTCTGCAGATGTAAACATGCTGTCAGTCTCTTAATTAGTCAGCACACACATATGCATGCGTGCTGTCATTTAAATACAACTGTATACAAATGCCACTAACTCAGGGAAGTAGGACACAGCGAAACTGGTTTGCATGCGTGCTTTCTGTCCGACTACATTCCCTTGTATGTGGCCCATCCCGTCAAAAGAAAGAAAAAGGACGATGGATAGAAAGAACAGGAAGAAAGGAGAGAAAAGACTTGCAGAGGGTTGCTCTTCCCTGCCCATGTATCACTTGCTTTCCCACATTCCATTAAACTCTCAGGAGAGATGAGGGTGAAGATGAGACTGATAAGATTATTCTTCCCTGTCTTTTAAAAAAATCTCAGTCCACATTCAGTGCCAGTGTCTTATTTTCAGGACTGATTTTTGTACTGCTATTACTTTTATTATTATTGTTGTTGTTGTTGTTGTTGTGTATATTACCGAATTTGCTGATTTCATCCACGAAGACGTACGTTAGAGCGTGTTACAAAGAAAATACGTAAAAAATTTGAAGTGCAGCCTTTCAAAGTTGTGCATAAGCTGAAGTTGTTGTGTGCAGGCAGGTTTTCAGGCCACTCTACCTCCCTACCACACTGGCCACTGAGGGAGGTGTAAAGCACAGCCGATCTAGCTCCGTGCAAGCCAGTGCGCAGGTTTTTTTGAGCCTGTGAACAAGCCGCATGGTGGTGATCTGCTGAAAGCTGACTCCCACACTCCCTCGGCCCCAGCCCCGGCCGCAAGGGGTGACATTCTCTCACACACAATCCAGAGACCGGTCCTCTTTCAGGACTCACACTCGGCCCAGTTACCCCCACCTTTTCATACGGTTGTGCTAGGAGAAGCACTCCAGGGATTAGCCCAGTCAGGTCTTTCAAAGGCCATTAGAGCAAATTACAGGTATCTTCTTACCAGTGCGCTGGGACAGGCCAGGTGAGGGGCGTAGAGGCCAGGCAGGAGTGCAGGGGTCAGCTTGGGACAAAAAGACAAGGCCACCCTGGGCCCCACTCTATCGGAGTGTCTCCTTGGCTCCACAAACTGGTAGACCTGCATCTATGAATGGCTCACTTGATGGGACCTCAGAGACATTGTCTCACTACCGTAACTTTAGCCTTTTTTTCTTAGTACCCTCTACCCCCACATCTCACTCTCTCCCTGTTGATTTTCCTGTCTTTAAATTGATGTGTGGGCATGAGTTTGCCCAGATAAATGATCACAAAAAATGACTTCATGACTTGAACCAGAGTGCGTTAGTTGCTACTCACCTGATCTGCCGTGGTAGAAAGGCTAACCTGAATGCTGCAAACACAAATCGGTATGTGCTTTACAAAAAGCCCTGGCATCAGTTGAAATTGAATTTGAATAACATTAACTATTTCCACTTGCAAACTATATTTAACTTGTAATGGCAACCACACAACCATTAATGTGTGGTCTGTCAATGTATCAGTATGCTGGAGGCGTCGTGAGACTGATTCTGTTGATAAAGTTGTGGAGATGGCCAAAGGGAGTTCCGCATCCTGCCATTTTCTCCAGACTACACACAGACACACACTCTCACCCACACACACATGCCTTTTGGCCACTTGTGCCGGCCACACTCACATACACACACACACACACACACACACACACACATATGCCTCACCCTATCCCAACCGGTGGATGACAATCTAGTGGAGGAGCTGCGGAAGTGTTTCATTAGCCAATTACCGCTGGTAGATAAAGCCTGCGTTCCCACAGTCCGCAAGGTTGGAGGGTCAAATGTGACCAATTACCCTCCATCCCCTCACAGGACAGATTAGTCTGTCTGATTTATCCCCAGACAGACTGACCCAATACTCCAAAATCACCATCCACATCTGGATACGTTGTGCGTGTGTCTGGGGAGGCAGCTGTATGTGTCTGTCTGTGTGTGCATGTGAACAATTTCACTCCTCATAAACATTGCTTCTACTCTTAATAAAACAATGAAATGCACCAGCAGGATCCTAAATGAAAAGTGAATTTAAAAACGATAACGCACAAAGAAAATCTCCATTTGGCAAGTCAGAGACTGTGACAACACTGGGCTCTTCTTTACCACACACATGGACTTCCGAGTCATTAGTGTATCTGGAGGTGCTGTCAGCATGTTATCCATGGTTGTTATACCACTAAACACAAGCTTCCTTGGCCAAGCAAAGCTTTGATTGTAGGTAATGGAACTTCAATTACTTCGTTAGGGACCCCCAGGATGCTGACCCTACCAAACCCTAAATTTATGGGTGCAGATGGAGAGGCAAGGTAGCCAGAAGAGGTTATACTAGAGGACGACTGGAAGGTTTGGGTTTGTGGGGGTGGATGCCTGCTGAAGTCAGACTGAGGGATTGGAGAGGTGAAAAAGGTTAACGAAGCTCACAGTGTGCACCACTCCTGTTCGTCTGTGCCTGTGTGGTACTGAGTGGCTGTAATCTCCGACCAGGAGGCATTCTCTTTAATCAGGGAGGGAGACCAGGGAGAGCAAACTGCCTCCAAATCATGCATCACATCCGTAACAAGCGGACGACAAACTATCAAAGGCTTCACAGACAGTTATGAGCCAATCTGCCTGCCGAGAGGTTTGTGACTCACAGCTTCTGAATTTTCCTGAACTTTAAGGTACCCCAGGAGGGCAGCAGGGATGGCGGGATCCACGTTAAATTGAGGTCATCTACTGTGCAATTTAATAAATAACACTAAGCAGATGACTTGCATCTGTGTCTTATTTGGTTGGTTGTTCAGACCGGATTCAATGGGTGCAAGCACACTCAGGAAGAGACATTGTTTTTGCGATGATATGATAGATGCACCTAAATTGCCCACCAAGTGGCCGAGTTATTCAAAAAATTAATGCATGCCGTATTAATGCCATGATGGAGTCAGTAATTACAAACTTCAACTCAAAAGCTAGGAAATAATTACAGTTAGAAGAGTTTTTCAAGTATATTTCCACAGGTTTGAAGCATCATTCATTAAAGTATAAAAACCAAACAAACATTTTTCATTGCGAATGCACAATATTTCATAAAGTGGGGGCACTTGGCTACTTTTAGCAGCTGAGTACAGTAGAAATTTTTAAATAGCATCGTAGCTTGGACCAGAAACTTGATCATTAATATTAAAAGAAATGTAAAATGGTCTAACGTAAACAGGTCTAGAAATGTAAACAGGTCTAACTTTGGACTGTGGGCAGTGCAAGATCCTATGCTTGTGGTGCTTGATGCATACTAATGACAGAAACACACGTCTTGTCCCCTGCTGCAGCAGGTCTAATACAAAGAAAACATTATCAATCATAATCAAACATAATGAATCCAAGATAAACTGAATAGTGATATATGATTGGTTGTCATGTGTATACGGCAGTAATGTTATATGTAATCAGTATTATTTTCAAATAATTGTCATTTAAATCCCACATAGTTTACTAGTTTTTGCAATTTTCCAGTCTAGTTGTTCAGCACTTGCCTGAAAAATAAAGAAACCTGATTTAGTTTGGAAAGTACTGCCAACTTTAGGTATGTGCATATGTGATTCAGGTGTGCTGTGAGTTTCCAGTGACTGAGCATCAGGACACAGAATATTCTCTGTGGCCTTAGCTTGCCCCATATTTACATTATTAAAATGAGATGGGCATACAGGAGGTGACAGAAGGCTCAAGAGTGAAATCAGGCAACCTGTCAGAGCTGTCACTTGCTCCACTGGCCAAAGGGCCCTGACCTCAATCCTATCCGTTGCAGGGGAGGAAAGGTGGAAATGGATACAGCTGGGGAGAGAGGGTGACAGGTAGGAAAGGCTTGGCAGTCAAAAAGTATCCTTTTATTGATATGTACAGACTGATATTCATATGTATGGAGTTTTTACATGCGTATAAATTTTTTTTTCTTTGCTCAGGTGTGGACAACTGCAGAAAAAAAAAACTAAAAACCATTCAGCTCTGAAAATTCAGCCCATTCTTCTCTATTTATTCAAAAGTAGAGCCAAAGTAACAAGGCAAGAACAACAATGGTGCAAAGACTCAAGAGCTATAGAAAAGTGGTGCGATGCATCATGTGGACTATACTGCTTCAGCTATAATACTGCAATGCTTTGTACCACCCTCTGTGTTCTAATGAGGAACGTGGCCTTTCAGATGAGAAAAACAGCCGCGCGCACGCAAGCTCGCACATGTCAGTGTGCATGCAAACACACAAACATGCATGCGTCTGAACTGAGCGCAAGGTAAGGTCTGGTTCATATTAGCCATTAGGGAACGGAAACGCACATCTTTTTCAGCTTAGGGTCCACTTCATGCTCCTGCAATGGCACACGTATAAACACAGGCACATGCGTTCAGAACGTACACGCACATTCAAGGAGCTGACATGATATTCACATCCTGCCCATGTTCATTTAGTGAAATGGTCTCAGAGATAAAAAGCAGGTATGGGATGTTTGTAATGCAGTTCAGACAAGACTCTGCATGGTCTCCGGATGTTGGAATGCACGGACTGAACCAGAGTTGCTGTTTTTTAGTCTCTCACATTTGCATTAATTATCCTTCTGCTACTTTCAGGAAACAAACTTAAAACACAATTTTTCAGTCCAGCTAGTTGATCAGTTCAATTTCATTTATATAGAGCCAAATACCAAAAACAGCTGCCTCTATATGTGTTATATTGTAAGCATATTGTAAGTATGGTGAAAATAGCCCTAAGGTAACCTCTTTGCCTCAGTTTTTTGAATATATCTTACATATTATTACATTGTTTCGAACCAAATATTGTTAAAATGCAGTATAACTCTTTTGATTTTATAGATTTTTCTCCTTTAAGGTCCAAAATAGCTGCAAGGTATATTATATGTGTTTTTACATTTGGCCCCAAATTTGGTAATCCACTAAACATTTGGCATCCAAAGCCATTTTTAACAGTTTGATTTTATTTAAATGAGCATTACATTTTTAAGAGTTCTTCGCCTGACTTTAGACTTTTATTCAGGCATAAAATGTCTTAACATAATCTTAAATTGCCCAGAAAAGTGCGAAACGACATCATGATAAAGAAGGTTGAATTATCTCTGACTTTAGAATAACTGTTATCCCTGATGTAGCTGCGCTTAGCCAGTAGTAGACTCCAGGTGTGTGATTTTCGTTCTGCAGTCGTACACAAATTCACACGTTATGACTTAATTGCCTAACAGCGTGTCAATATTTAGCCACGCAGGCTGATAGGCAGGCTTTGGTTGATCTGTTTATGTTTGTGAGCGAGATTAAAATCTGCACGCTCTAGAGCTTCCATGTGTTCTTGTAACTTATATGGTTGAGAAGCCCCAGATTCACCTGTAAGTCACCTTGCAGAAAGACTGTTTTTACAGCCTCGTATTGCTCTCCTTATGATAAAACTTTACAGAGAGGCACATGTGCTTTAAGAGTAACAGGTGCATTGCATTCCTAGTGCCATTCTTCCAGGGATTTTAGGCTAAATTCAAACACCTTTAAACTCTTGTAGCTGTAGCCAGTCAGCCATGACTGTATTTAGGGATGCCAAGTTGTTTCTTTTTCCCCCATCTACAGCAGGGGTTCTCTTTCAGCTTCTTTATTCCTGGGCCAGTGGTTAAACGCCTTCCAAGACATGATGTCTGGCTCAGTTCAAGCGGCGAGGTGAGAGGCTTTATTGGAAGGGTCAAAATAAAACCATTAATCTGTCTTGGTCTATCTAAGGTTGAGGCAAGAGCTCTTTCCTCTGTCTCAGTGGGCTGATTACGTCAGTGCACGTGTGTGTGCATGTGTATGATTCGAAATGTAAGTGGCAGCTGCTCCCTCATGAATATTTCCTTTGGCGAATGATTTCAAACATGTGGTGCGGCATGAGTAAGGCTAGCTAGTCGTCTGTTCCCAGCTGATTTAATTAATATGTTTTACACCTTGCACAAAAAGCTCTTACTGTAATAAGAACACTAATGTGCTCACATTGAGGAAAAGGCCATATTTTTCACTTTAAAAACGAAGTGCTTGGCTGTGAACATGTTCATATTTGCGTTGCTCTACTGGAAATAATTGCTGCTCGTTACATTGATGTTTAAAGCATCTAAATCACAGTGAGGTTTTTGGAAAGTAACATGTCTCCTCGTGGGAAGGTTATGAAAAGTAATGCAATAACTACTCATCCTCTATGGCCCTATTAACATTTATAGAGCAGGTAGTCTTGGTCTATAATACACCTTAATACTTTTCTGGTAAATCATTTGGATATTGATATATTTCTATCGTGTTAACAAGTCATTCTGTGCTTTTTATAAACTTAAGGAGTACATCTTCAATCAATGGTGTCAAGGTTCAAGCTGTTGGATGCTGGAACTGTGAAGTCTTCTCTTTTGTGTTACCTTCACACCCACAGGATGTCCGTAGCTGTGAGATGTTATAAAGGACTTGGTTGTCAGTGCCAAAGTCAGACTCTATAAACCTGCTGATGAACCCCGTAAATCCCAGAGAGGAGCTGGAGCCAGACTACTAAAGGTTGTTAGCTACTAATTGCTACATTTCTAGGGCCCATTCAAGACATCAAACCCATGTGGCAGAAACCAGGGATGCTCTGCTAATTAGCCTGACACTGACACTCTTGTCCTCCAATGTTCCCAGGACAGTGATAGTCTGTAAATTTGTATGAAGGGTTTTTTACAGGCCTGTTAAACATAAATGTGTATCTGTGATGTTTTATGTGTTTCTTTTTTGTCTCTTAATAACAGAAACCACAGTTTAAGTATTGATTTCATTTTTTTCCCCTCATACAAGCATTGGTCGTGCCTTTACAGCGAAGACTGGGGGGTAATGCATGATTCGTGGGATTTTACCCTCCTATTGGCATCCAAAATGTCCACGACTCCCTTCTCAGTTGAGACAACCCAGAGGAAGCCTTAATGCCTAATGAGCAACGGGAAGCGCTCCAGCACTCCTCTAGCCTTTAATTTCCACCTCAATACTAAGCAGAGCACGCCCCAGCCCTTCTCCTAGCCTCATTAACATGTGTATTCTTCCAATTCAAAACACCAAAGTACTTCCTTCAGCCAGGTGCTTCCCTCTTTGGCCCCTCCAGCCTTGGTGCTGTTGATCCAGTCAAACATCCCCGTCTGAGCTATAGCAGAATTAATGGTGAGTCATGGTGAGGATAAAAAAAAAAGCCCAGGGTAGAGTAACCCTCTTTCCACCTTTAAGATGGTAGACAGCACAGAACAGACATTTTGTAGTATCTGCTGTTTCTGAATGTTGTCTCTAAAGTGAAACGATGATGATGAACATCGGTATTTCTAAACTGTCTGATGTTTTGCTGTGCCATTGCTTTAAAGTGCTATGCATGCATAGACAGCTAGGGCTTTAGTGCATCGCATAAACGAGTTGTTGGTAGCACATGACTATATACAAGTGATACTTTAAACAATTAAAATTTCTGTATATGAAAATATCTGTGTGAAGATGCGCATGACAATGAACTGTAAATAAAAACAAATGTCGTTTCAAAAACTACTTCTCTCTAAAATACAAGGAATTGAGTTAAACAGATAAATAATAAAGATTTTTCGCTCCTACTCCACGTCCTTTTTTTGACACTGTCCATCAAAAAAAAAACAAAAAGCAAACGCATTGTCTTTGCAAGACTGTCCGCCACACACGTCTTGTCTTTTTATGATTTTAAAATTCAAGCCAGTCTCTCCTTTGTGAGTGACACTTTCCCCTGGGTATGAAAACTTTGAATAATTTCCACAACATATTTCAGTTGGGTGGAAGGTTTCTCACCCCATGGTTTTGCTCCAAGTCAAATACGCTCATGAACTTGGAAAACTTTCACATCAAACAGTAACATGTTGCACACCAGAGGAAATTTAGTAAATACAACACACCCCGGCTGCGAGAGCTGAGAGGCTATAGAGGCAAAGTTAAGTTGGTCTGGCTGCGGCGGCTTTTTGCAGTTGTAGCGGTGTCACCTTATTTCCTAAGTATGAACTGGCCGATGCTAACTGGAGGCTGACCAAGTGTTTGATGACTGTAGCCACACACATTTAGTCCATCTATTTAAAATATGAGGAGAAAATGAAACGTGCAATAAAATATACACAGGGGGGGCTTGCCAAAAAATATTTTGTAGAATTACAAGTAGCCTTCAACTGTTAATTAAACTGGACTGAATTAAACATGCCGTGTTAACACTTTTCTACATTAGGCAGCTTTAACTATTGTAACTGATCACAAACCAGTTGCCGGGTGTGTCTGCGCAGCTGTTGTGCTTCAGGACAGTCTAATTAGCAGGCTACAATTGGTAGCCTATGACAGGATATGATGTGTACCTGCCTCTGAAGCTTTTGTAAACACTTGGGTGTGTTTTTCCCTCTAGATCATTTTCTGCTTTACCATAGTTCAAAAGAAAAACACCCTCCCTTCTGGTCTCTCAAACGACTGCACTTTGACTCTCCGTGTGGCTGTTATAACAAGTTATTTTTAGTAACACTTATAATCTTATTTTATTATATGTGGATCTATACTTGGAGCATGTAGTTTGGCAGGATGTACTGAGATTATAGCGAGATAATTTATCTTGATTTCTCTCTAGTTTGATTAACAAATACAGCTGAAAATGTACAACTTCCGTGATTGAAAAAACAAAAAAACAAAAACACTTGAGGAAATTTTGTTCATGAAGCCCGCTGTACGTGTTTGTGTTTCAGTGTGATTTCTCTGTGTATTTCCACAGTCATACTTATGTGGAAGATTTTTTTTAGCTTTTTTTTTCTGAGCTCATTGGAAATGTAACTGATATACATTCAGCCTGATTACTCTGCTTCAACACAAACCTGCAAAAAGACAATTAAAACTCTCCTTTAACTACAAAGACTCAATAATTGACTTTATGCTCTTTATGTCACACTCATGAGCCATTCATCATAAATTAAATCTGAAGACTGTGAAATAAAAACAGGTTTATTTGCCACGTACATGTTTTGTATTCTTTATCTCCCTTTAGCCTCGCCCGGCTGTCTCATCCTTTAAATCCTCGAGCCCTTTAAGCTAGCATGTCTCCCACTTGCCTCTTCCCTCAGCTGTTCCATGCCCCTGCTCCACTGGGATTGATACAATATTTTCCAGCCTCAATTAGCAGCGAGCCTGTTGACTAATTCCAACTGTTTTTGCACCTGAGTGTTGTGAGCTGGGGCTGGAAAAACTGAGGTTGGTGAGGTGGACGTGAGGGATGGTGCCTGGGTGTAGCGGGCATAGCTGTCGGGGAAGCATAGCGGTGTCGACAAGAGTATAAGAGCAAACCAGAGGACAGAGTGGCGGGCAGGTGGAGGATGGGGCTAAGGCTAACACTAGGAAATGCTACAGGTTACACAAGAATACTAAAGGCAGTACTGGGTCTCTTGGTATTGGTCTCTGTGAGGATCTATGTGTTTTTGCAAGTAGATTCAGGCACACCTTCATCATATATATTACACTATTTTTAAATCAGATGGAAAAAAAATACATCACAAAAGTTTTATTAAAAATCTTTTAAAAAATTACTAATGCATTGTCTTTCATGTCTAGTACCTGATTTGTGTCATTTAGCATGTATAACTCTCTACTTGTTCTGCCTCCAGTCTATAGCATAGTGAGATTCTCTTGCTCAGGCCACTTACAGTTTGATTTCAAGGTCTCCGCAAGAGTAACAGTGCTCTTAAACAGAAAAGGAGATCTCAAAATGGTCTTAAACCAGATCTGTCCCAGTGTGAGTTGCAACCACAGGCTGACCACAAGGTTCATTTTGTTAAATCTAAGGCAAAGCCTACATGACCGCTGGTTTGGCACCGTGCTCAGGGTGCAGAACACACCCTCATGCTGTGTGAGTGCCGAAAGAATCGTTCTTTCCACCAAAGGAAATGAGAGGATGATGGCTAAAGTGTATGAGGACATTACATCTAAGGAGACTGTACTTTTTCATTAATGGCTACTACAGCCGCCTAAGAGTAAATGACCCAACTGGCAAAAAGTAAAAAAAGCATACATTTCACAATCAATTTTGCTGTTTTTAAAACATTTAAATGTCATTTTTTTCTTTATGCCAACTGTCTCAGTCCTCCGGCATGACTTCTGTCAAACTGTCAAACACAAGCAAAGTTTGGGAGTGGTATTTTGTTATGGTAGCTGACATTTATTACCACTAATGTGAAAGAATAACGTCCCAACTTGGATATCCCTACGGGTCCAGATTTAGCACAGTAATAATTCAACTCAATTTGAATTTATACCAGTGAGTGTGGCTTTTAAAGGTTCTGCCAGGTGACTAATCCCGACAGGTTAACAAATGTCATCCAGTCTGCCGCTTGGAGATCACTGAAATGGTGGCAACAGACTGACTGGCTTGTTAGCTGGACACAGCAGCTGTTCTCCCCCCAGTAGCTTTATGGAAAAACTCTGACTCACCCCCTTGTATAAAAAGGCATTAAGAAGCAAACACATAAATATTACAGTCAAAGGCAAAAATGTCTCTAAGAGCTGTCCAATAAGTCATTCAGCCAGTGACTAATGGAGAGGAAGGTCAGATCATGACCAGAATCAGTTCGTCTGACCTGGTCAAGTAGCCGAAAAGACACTCATTAATTTTGGTTAAGAAACCATCACTGCACGAACAAGCTTTTCTCAGGTGTCCGCAAAGCATAGATTGTCCGACAGAATACAAACTGAATGACACAGACCTGTCTGAATACGCCCGTCCAGTTGAGCACCGTGATTTGACATACTTATCTTGTTTAACTTGTTAGACATAATTTGGGGTACCAGGCAAAGTCACACAGCTAGAAAATTTTAAATAAAAATTCCTACCTGCATGTACACGCATAGAAAGCCATATAAAAAGTCACACCAACAGAGTAGATGAACTGTGAACCTTACAAATCAGTCTGTGTTGGAAAAATGTGTTTCGGATTACACCTGCTACCTATGACTGATGCACTTTCACCACAGTTTCGACAGGTTAATTTCCAGTGAAACGGAAACTTTTTTTCCCCCGAGACCACTTTGTCTTTCCTCAGTGCCTGCTGTCCCACGAGTAGTCTAAACCATCTCTAGGTTATTCCCTTCCTACCTAGCAACGCTACCGCCCTGCTCTAAACAATGCAACACAAATTGCTCAGCAGTGATAAGACTAAGGGATATCCCCATAAACAGCTGTAAAAGTGAACAGATAAGAAAGTCCAGCCATAAAAATAAATGTGAAAACGTCACAGGGCATCCTCCCTCTGACATACATTTCAGATATGCAACTTTTTTCACTTTACTTACTGTCAGCGTAGTTTTTACGTCGGGTGCCGTCCACCTTGCCGGTTTTGTCAATGCAGAGGAAGAACTTGTTGGCAGAGTAAAGTCGCCGGAGTCGGACGTCACCCTCTAAGTGATTATAACTGCGCGTGTGCCTTTCCAGTGTCCATGAACAGTTGATTCCTCTTGCGAGCACCTGAAGGGGTTCATGCCCTACTCGAGGAGGACAGGCCCCCGAGACAGTACCAGCGGTGATGAGGAGCACGGTGAAGCATGCCAGGCAAAGGAAGGCTGCACTAGGCAGGGGGAAATGTGGACCAGCAGAGGCTGCGGTAGTGGTGGTGCTGAGGGCAGCTTCAGGACAGAAATGAACTGCGGACGCCGTCCATCTGCACATGGTGGGTCAGACTCCCAAGGTGCACCTTGTGCAAGCTGTAGGCATGCTGATATCCAGGAGAAGTCCCTGTGGAGGGAGAAAAGGAAGGGAAGCGGCACTTACAGCAAATCCTCTGGATGTCACAGCCAATCTCCACTTTGGGCTGACAGCGGGCCTTCCTTCCTACAGAATCAGTTTTGCCAGAGTTCCTCCAGTTGTCATCTTCAGTTGTGTTTTTATTTCTTTTCCTCTCCTCCGTTAACAGAGTGTTGCAATTTAACAAATCCACTTTTTTGAAGTTCCTCCTTGATGCTGCTCCTTGCCTGTTTGTCGCCTCTTCCTTTGACTGAAGTCTTCTTCACTAGTCCATAATAAAAGTCCTGGGCTCTATCGGATTCACATATGTGTGTTTGAATGAGTGAGTGTAAATGTAAAGGTGTGTTTCTGTGCCAGTTTAAGCATGTGTGCGTGCACCTTGCGATGCTCTGCTGTTTCCAGCTGGGTAGGAGCAAGTTGCCTGGCTGAGTTGCTGACCCGTGGCAGAGAAAGAGTTGACTATTTCTAGAGTGTGTGTGTTGTGTGTGTGTGTGTGTTGTGTGTGTGTGTGATACTGAGAGAGAAAGAGAGTGAGTGAGAAAGAGAGGGAGTGAGTATGGGAGGTGTTTGTGACAGAGAGAGGCAGCGAGTCTGCGAGCACAGGGCAGCGAAGCAGTGAGGCAAGCGAAGCCACGCTCTGCTGTGTGCAGTCAGTCAGTCCTCTCGTCTGTGGAGGCAGCGGCTCACTTGTCCTGCATTTTATCCTGGGCAGGGCCAGGAGAAGGGTGGGGGGATGGGGCCACTGCACTCATTCATAACCATTTCAAACAAATGAGAAGCCTTACATCAAACACCATCCTCATTCTAATCTCTTGCAGAAAACTTTGCTCTGTGTTTTCGTCTTTAAACTTGACAATTTTTTCTCTTTTTCTGGTTACAGACACCTGGAAAGGCTCAAACTTTTCTTTGAAGATGCGAACGCTGAGACATTTTGTAACACAGTCAAATCAGCTCGATTGCTGTCCAATTAAACCTTTTTTGACACCTTCACTCTCCACATGGGGCAAATTAAGGGAGCCTTCCCCCCTTTTTTCTTAATGGTTGCTGGTTTGAATCATCAAGCAGTCAGAAACACAGAGCAGGTTGTGAGTGTTGGTAGACCTAGTCCAGATGAAGTCTGAGAGCCTTTCTGATCACCTTTGTTAATATTTCAACGGAACGGCGTCTCTGATCTTTACCATTTAATTTGGCAGAGCTGGATGGAAATGAAGAACACCTTTTTTTTTTGTGAGTTCACACACTTGTCTGTTTTTAGAGCCTGTGATATAAGCCTGATTAGATCAAGGTATTTATTTCAAGGTTTATATTATAATTTTTAATAATATAAAAAAAACTAACAAAAAATGTTTTATCAGTTTTGAAATTTATGGAAAAGGTTGTCATTTTGGTAAAACGATTCCCTTCCTTTCTTCCTTTCTTTTATTTTTATGGTGAATATAACACTGAGCCAGCAGCAAGGAACAAGTAATGTGATTAAAAAGTTTGTGTAAGAGCGTAAAACACAAGATTAAAAAATAGTACCTGCTCAGCTGAAGTTCTAAAGTGATCTGAGCAGGTAATAAAATGTAACATCGTCAGACTGCATGCCACCGATTGGCTGCTCATTGGCATCACTTAGCATCATTTTGAAACAAAGTAACCAACGAAATGTCTACAACAAACAATGTCGTGGTCCCCGATTCTGATGAAAAGCCACAGACTGAGCAGCAGGTTTATCATCACCTGGACGTCCACCTTTGTTGTAGCGTTCTGTCACATACTAATTACGCTTAACTCTTAATCCCAAATCGCTCAAGCATTGCTATACCTGCTATTGTGATCTTGAACTTGGTGCCCATCAGCCTCCATGTAAAGGCTAGTTTCAGCATAAATCTAAAACGCTGCTTCCATTTCTCTTCAGGTTTTTAGAGTCAGAAACACAGAAACACAAGTTTAAATAAACTTTAAATTAGCTTATCAGCATCAATTGTATTAGTAAGAGGAACATACAGAAGAGGAACATCTCTCCATCCGCTTATCCGATTCAGGGAAACGATTGGGCTGGAGCCTATCGTAGCTGCCATATGGGGAGAGGCAGGGTACATCCTGAAGTAGTCTATCACAAGGCTAAAACCAGTCTGTCTTTGCACTGTGGGAAGAAGTTCTTTGTTACAAAATTGATGTAAGGTCTTTGCTTCATCACGAATAAAAGCCACTTTTTTTTCCTTTTCCTGAATTGTTGCACATGCTTACTATTCTTGGACAAAGAAAGCTTCCAGGTTGTTGCACATATTATTCACTCTAAGCTCTTCACTGGCCTCGTCATGTGCTTTTATAATATTTCACTAGCAATGCTCAAAACAACATCGGGTAGACACTCCCAGAATCTGCAATACAATTTCTAAAATAGTATTTGAGTCAAGAAGAAAAGCCCACTTAAAGTAAAGAATAATTAGGATGATTAAATTTGTAATACAATTTTTTTTTCAACTTTGTCGTGTAACACAAAGCAAATTAATCAGTTAAAACATTGGTGAAATTAATTAGTCCCATTTGTCATCTCTAGCCTTCTATGTTTGTGTCACTGCCAAAACACAACATTACAAACACATAAGGCCACCGACAGCAAAAGGAAGTCCCAGTTGTCCTTCCTGTTCTGAAATTTCCTGTAAATAAAATCATACAATCATTCCAATGTAGAGCAGAACTTGTCAAGAATCAGAGCGCCTCCTGAGGTCAACAACAAAGCACAGGCGTCATGTGAAAATCAGATGTGGCAGCAGATTGCTTTGTGGTGTCTTAGAAGTACATTTTTGGAGTCTGAGCTCAGTGCCAGAGCGCACATACAAGCATAACGTGTCTCTTTGTTTTAACGTCTTAGCATGCAATGTCTTGATGTTTTATAGTGTGAATGTTTGATGTCAGAAATTACAGTAATTTGTGATTCACAGTTATAACATATATCAAGAATTGATTACATTTGCATTTAAGCTAGTTGTGTTCAGAGTTTAGTTTATGTTTTCAATTTGTAATGCAGTCAGCATGTAGCATGTAGAAAGGAGCACAAGAGGAGCTTTGGAAAATGCAGGACTGATGCTAATGGCTCTTTGAGGCTGTAATTCAGGACAGTAGTTCTTTGACCTTTGCGCTAAGCATCATTGCAGTGGCATGCTATCATTTCTAAACACAGACTCTGTATAAAGGAACACCATTAATAGACATTTAAGAAGCAGTGGAAAAGTTACAATTTTGATGATGGCAGTGGCAGAAAGGTTAAAGGATTGATCTCAATTCATACTAATGTGTCGGCAAGAATATCGGAGCAAAATATGTGGCAATCCATCCAGTAGTGGTTTAGAACTCCAGAAATGCCATCCCTGGAAAGGGGAAATATCAGGTGACTGAGAAAGTCAGTGGGATGTGCCCCCTAGGGACCATGACTCTGCACAAAATGTCAACGTATTCCATCTAATAGTGCTTCAGTTTTTTTTTTTTTTCTGTCCAGAACAACATGGTAAAAAGACCAACCTTAAGAATAGCAATGTCATCCAAAGAGTAATGGCTAAAAGGATCCTGGATTAGTTTCCCCCTTAGCGGAGTCGAGCCATGCAGCGTGGGTGTGCCATGAACTGAAAACAGTGAGAGCCGGCACCCATGGAGGATGTTCTCAAGTAGAGGAACCTAATCTCTCCCAGCAGGGATCCAAGCGGCTCTGTAAGTGTATGAATAGAGATAATATCTCTATAATGAGGCCTGTTTTGTACCATCAAAGTCTTCAAAAGAGTCTGAAATATGACCCCCTTCCTAGAACTGACAAACCCTCAGTAATAGCTCCCTATTATTAATTGTTTTGCCTTCCTGCTAAATCCTTGTATCGCTCTTTCTCCTGTAGCTACTTACCCTTGAACTAGTGCTATTAAGCAGCCTCATGTTGTGCTCGTTTAAAACGTTAGTGTGTGCTATCACTGTTTTAGATAAGAATCTTCAAAGATAAAATACCTTGCTTCCTCTTATTCCGAAGTATAAATTATTAAAACACTTACCCAAGGAAGTTGTCTCTTACACGTCACTCAGTGACAGTAGTTGCTTATCATTTCAGAGCGTCCAAGAGTTGTTGTTCTAGATCCTGCACAGGTGCGCTCGCTATCTATGAGCTGTGGCTGGCTGACAAAGGTACGGATGTTGTTAAATGTCCACTGAGGATATTTGCATATCCTGCTTCGTGACTACTGCCTATTGTCAGCAACGTTACGATACCTTGATTATCTATCTGATGCTGTGAAAACCTCTGAGAGATGCAGTCTTGCGGTTCTTCACAAGTTATTGTTAGGGATGATTAAACTTCTGATCTGTCAGAGACATATTAAAAAAAGACACGGATGAAACAGATGAATTTTTTGTGGATGGAAACGAAATCTTGATATGGAGACTGACCGAGCACCACTGAAGTCTGTAAAGGAGGCACGGTTCTCTTAAATTATTCCAAAAAGATAAACATGTAAATGTGTGGCACAACACATGACAGGACATTTTAACATCTTCACTAACTCAATCGATCTTAAGATGGACGAGTGTGGTAAATCTGTATGAGTAGTGTGAGCACATCAGTCCATTAAAGGCCCTTAAATGAGACCACGAGATTCTTCTGAGGTCAGCCTCCCTGTAATGGACATTAATGGATATGGGATGAGCAGTTTTTGTAATGTATGCTCTTGGAGTAGATTATATATTTTAAAAAATGAATTCTGAGGTACATGTATGGAGGTTCTATAGAGTAGCTGGATGAAGAAGCCTGCTTTCCACACACAAGCCATCACATTATTACCATGTAAGTGGTGTAGAATGCACGCGGACAAGAGGTTAACAAGTACACACAAACACATGCCAAAGGCATTTAGCAATACACGCATCTCGCAGAGAAGTATCTCCATCAAGTTTCCCTAACCAGGTGAAGCAGTTTCAAAAAACAGCCGTCTTCAATGTGTTAAACAAATAGGGAGCCCCTACAAAGGTGTGCAAAAGAATCCACATGATCAAAGTGTATGAGAATGGCAGCCTTGTCCTGGCCTGGCCATTATCAGGCCCCATGAATGCCTGTCTTCTCCTCTTTTGTCGGTCGGGGCATTGACAGTCACTCACCCGGCAATGACTGTCACACCAGTGCAAAGAGCCAGCCGCCGACAGGGGCCAACCACATCAAACGAGGCTGTCAAGGGGCCCTGCTCGTGAACCGTTGCAACAAACACCTCCTGATCCTCACCTACAGCTCAGTAGCAGACACCCACCGCTGTGCTCTCAGCCGCTGCCTCCACTGAGAAAAGATGTACTGCCCGGACCTCATTTCCCTCTCTGGCCCCCCTCCCTTCTCTCTTTCTCTCTGTCAAGTAGTGCTTGTGTTAACCTGCAGCCTGCCGAGACACAAAGAGCTGCTAAAGTGTTTAAGAATGCTTTATGGACGCATGACAAGGGGAGGCTGACACTGCTGGGGGTCAGAAAGTATACAGGATGTGAATGAAATAAATTCAGTTTTACTTTCAATTTGGAGCTGTGTCACTTAATTTAAAATATATGAAAGTTGAGCTTCAAAAGCTGTCTGGAAAAAGAAGACAGCGATTTCCAACAGCCCGTAACGAGTACTCTGGGTCAGTCAGCAGGAGAGCATGTTACGTGTGTGACTACGAGCTTCAGATTACTTCACTGGCAATAAAGGTTAGATAGAATGCAATATTTCCCGGAAGTAACTGCCAGAATAACTGCAGGATTGTAAATACTGTACTATAAAAATCATACTCAGCTGTCTGAATTTGGTGGCATTGAGTGTAGAAGCTTTAGGTTCCTTAAAGAGAATGTTA
This sequence comes from Hemichromis elongatus, assembly GCA_015108515.1. Taxonomy (NCBI): domain Eukaryota; kingdom Metazoa; phylum Chordata; class Actinopteri; order Cichliformes; family Cichlidae; genus Hemichromis; species Hemichromis elongatus. The sequence continues at coordinate 3,898 of VUQR01014108.1, read as the reverse complement.
CACCAAATTTACATTTTAATTAACATTTACATTTACACTGTATCTACAGTATTAAATGATCTTATGCAAATTTGCTACAATACCCACTTAATATTCAGTAATTACATCTGCACACAGATGACTGATACTACAATAATGTAAATTCAAGAAATCCAGGCAGATTTTAGTATATATAATAGAGAATTCGGACACACTACTACTTATTACTTAATAATCGCGTAAGACAGTCATTTTCACCTTGGCCACCGATTAGGCTACGGGCCCTATTTTGATTGGCTGTGGTGAGACTGCCACCTACAGGTCAAACACTGTGCAGCAGATAAACGTTTCATGGATGCTGCTGAAAACACAGAAAATGAGGTATCTTTAAAAAGAAAAACCCAAAAGAAAACAAAACTTTTAGTTCCATATCATGATTTTTTAAACATTTTCTCTAATGGTAACACTTTGACTACATAACCGGATTCTTGAAAATCCAATGAAAACTTCAGACTCTTAAAATTTCTCAGCAAACGTTATAGACCTTCCTCAAATGTGTTTTAGTGTAACAGAACCACTTGCAACAGCAGGTTTTTGGGAGTTATATTTCCTATAATTCTGAAGGTCTTTTGCAAAGCAGTGTTGGTGTGCATGCAAGCCAATGAACATACTGTATTTCTGGGATTTCCACTTTAACACGCACTTTGGACAGATGTAGCACCATCCCCTTGAAGTGGCAGATGTCTGTATCTCTGCCAACACACATCTGGTAGTGGTTGTGAGGTTCTCGGAAGTACCGAAGTATCTTCCTGAAGCAACATGTGTTTGAGAGGAGGCTGATGATCAGTCAGCTAGATGCTTGGATCTTGACTTGCTTTAGATTGTGGAAAACTGCAAGCAAAAGCTTTTAAGAGATTTCTTGTTCACACTCTCTCTTATAGACAAGCCAGTGGTTTGAGATGCATACTCCAAACAGGGTAAAGTGCTACTGCCTGACCTTGCTGCTATCCTTGTGCATGTATACCAACATGCCGGAAAAGATCACTCCTATATGTTAACTGTAGGCATAATGAGTGATGTGGAAAATACATTTATCTTTGTACGGACCTCTTTGCTCCACTGTTTGACAGTCAAAGCTAGCACTGTAAAAAGTCCATCTATTAATCAATAAAAAGAAAGAAAAATGTATAAATTAGAATAAATTTTTAAAATTATAAAATATTCAAAGGAGGAAATAAGTGAATACAAATCATTTGGGTCATAAGAAGAAGTTATTGTTGTCTAATTAGTGCAGGTCATTCAAATTCGTCAAACATAAAAGGCTTAACTCGATTAGTCTGCACTCGACTCATCGAGCCTTAAGCAGCGATTATCGCTCCTTGCGATTAGCTTGGTCTCATTTAAGATGGCTGCCTAGTGTTCTGAAGTAACGCGGTTATTACATGTCAACATGTCTCTTCTCAGAGTGTGTGCCTTTGCCAAATTTCTGAGTCGTCGGAGCTTAACTGAAAAATGCGCTGTCCGCGTCTCTTTTGCGGACTGCTGTCAGCTGTGTGTGTCGGCGAGAGGTGGCGCAGTTAGATGGATATCAGGTGAGAACACAGGAGTGTTACTGCAGTGTGAGGTGCACGTTTGGCGACTTTCTTTTGGGAGACTTGGTTGTATATCGTTGCCTTTGTGTGCTGACCGAACGCAGGGTTTCCCAGCTGTCGGATTCCCTGTTAGTAATTCATTGCTGGTGATTTGTGAGCTCAGTTTGGCGGTGCTTCGCTCTCCTTGTCCTTGAGGAAAACGTTGAACCTCCTCCTCTGTGCGGTAATGGTAAAACTAAAGTAAACTAAGTTTTAAGGTTTCACATATCAGGATGCAATAACAAAGCATTTCATCCGTGTTAAAATGAGGTAAATACAACCTGAATTGAGACGCAGCGCATGATACACCACACATGTCATGATTTATTTAACAGAAATTGAGCCAAAATGCAGAAGCAGTGTGTGAAAAGCCCACTGGACGAGTCATCAGCAGGTAGAACCTCTATTCGCAGCAGGAATAATTTTGTAATTTCTCTGAGAATTGCAGAGAGTTGACTGGGATCAGTTCCTTTTAGATCATTGCTGATTTCAGTTTTCACAGAGGTGCTCATTCTTGTAGCAGCTGGCTGCTAGTTCCCCTTTTTAATTCCTATGGAAGTAAGGGTTTACTTAGATTTCTAACACACTGCTTCTGCATCTTGGCTTATTTTCTGATAAATAAAAAATGATAAAATGTAATGATGATGATTATTTATTACATCCTGATATGTAAAAGCATATAACTGAAAAAGGAAATACTTTCTTTGTCCCATGATTTCATATGGAGGTAAAATGCAGCCAGGTTCACTTCAATTCAATATTGCCAGGATTTTTGATGTTTTGACATGAGGGAATGGGGAAAGTGGGTTGGGGGAGATGACAAATGTCAAATTTCTTTCCCTTGAGATTGTCCCTTTGGTTGGTCTAATGGCCTCTGCCATACTGGCTTGGCCAGCTGTTTATGAGCGAGTTTCAACACTGGGCTGGCTTCTCTCAGACTGACTCCCGTGAACCACGATGCGTAGATGGCATCGGTAACAGGGGAATGTATGCTGACATTATGCTGCTGGGGATATCCAGCTTTTCTGACTCAGGCGGTGCCTATGGGCACTGTGCAGTCTCAGAATGTGGTCTCTACCGACGCAGGCCTGTCCGGTCGGGGCGGTGTTCAAGAATGGCTATCTGTGAGAGGTCTCGGCCTCAGCTCTCTCCGGTGATCGCACATAAATTATTTGGTGCTCCTAGCAATGTTTTTCGCTCTCAGGTGCTTCTTACAATTTCTACATGTACATCGCGTTCTTGTGAGGACGGACAATGCCGTACCAGCCATGCCATACCAATACTCGAGTTTTATTTTCAAAGGTAGGCCCTCATAAGGATAGGCCTATCACTAAGCAGCGGCTCTCACAATGGATTGTGGAAGTAATTGCTCTCGGGTAAGTTTGGGGCGGCAGGCACCAGAAGTTTTGCAGCCTCACTTCACTTGTGGTCTGGCAGCGTCCCGGGCCCATCCGAGCAGCAACAAGCTGTTCTCACATTTTTCCGGTTTTACAGGCTGGATGTTTCCAGTATAGCCCAAGCAGTGCTGGGCACTGGGTCCTCACTTGGATAGTTGAGCTACTGACTATTGCTGTCACTGCTTGAGATAAGCTTGTCTGGCAACACAGAAGTCTCCATTTCCCAAAGTGAGACATTGAAACAAACGCTTATGAGAACGCCAACTTTAGGTTACTTTTGTAACCCCAGTTCTCAGAGTAGCATGAGTGAGATGCCTTCCCCGACAGCACTTCTTGCTGGGGCGAAATGAGAAAAGGTGCTTATCTTGAATAACAGCTAATCAGCCAATCAGGATTGGCAGAATGGAATAGAATAACCCTTTATTGTCATTGTATAAGTACAACAACATTGTGGGTAGGGCTGGGACGACGCGTCGACGTAATCGATTATGTCGACACGTAAAATACGTTGACGTAAAAAAATGTGCGTCAATGCGTCGTCACTTTCAAAACACACATGGCGGCAGCGAGTAGCGGCAACATGAGTGAGGCAGCCGCAGTCGACTTAAATCACTCCACCCGAACACGCAGTTCTACAGTATGGGGATATTTTAACAGAAAAGGAAGCGATTCAGTCGTTTGCCGGCTTTGTAAGGTGGAAATGGCCTATCATATAAGCACGACGGCTGTGCACCATTACCTCGAACAACGGCATCCAGGAACTCACACACTAGGGTGACCAACCGTCCTCTTTTCCCCGGACATGTCCACTTTTCACGTTCCGTCCGGGGCATCCGGGGGGATTTTTAAAATTGATAAAAATGTCCGGGTTTTACGAGCCTACATTACGTC
>VUQR01014107.1:0-17907 GCA_015108515.1 Hemichromis elongatus | reverse complement strand
TGAAATCTGTTTCAAAGGTAATTAATTTAAGAAACTGGACAAACAGCTGATGTATACAATGGAAAAAAATGGCAAAATTTAATATGTAGAAAAATATCTTCAAATATATAGACTTTTGGGTTGCCGCTATATAAAGTAAACCTATTAAACTACCTGTTAATGAAAATCAACCATTCACGTGGAATTAGCTCAGAGCATTTAGGCGTGTAGACATGGTTGTGAAGACCTGCTGGAGTTTAACCCGAGCATTGGAATAGAGAAGAAAGTTAATTTTAGTGACAAACTTGGCATGATTGTCGGGGTATTCCAGAATCTTTTCCCACACAACCGTCTTTACGGTTTATAAAAACTGGTCCCAAAAAAAAAGATAAAATATTCAGTAAGCATTAGTTCTTTGGGTGAAAATGACCTGCAAATGAAGTGCTGGTGTGAGGAACAACAAAAAGTGGAAGCATGGTATGCAGAAGAGCAAAATGCATGAAATCACAAAGCAGATTGGCTACAAAAGCAGTTATTAATTAAAAACTGGACAGAAGATTAGAAAAACCTGGTCCTAATAAAGTGGCATTTGTGTGTATAAGGAGTACAATGCAAAAATCCTGGTGTTTTAAAATAACATGAAGGTGATCACAAGTCCAAACCATCTGCAGTAGTCACTGAAAACAGATGGTGACTCTGGCTGTACGTGTGGGGTCTTGTCATGTTGTGGGATGAATGTAGGGCCGATGAGATGCCTCTCTGATGGCAGAATGCAATGAATGAGAAATTTTTCATGGCTCTCACCAAGTTTTTATATTAAAAGTTAGAAATATTATTATGAAACGACTGCCTAAGAAGTGTTAAATATTCCTAGAGCTCTTTGTTTTTCATTTGTTGTTTTTCTGCCAAAACACTGGCTGTGTTTGTTTTATTTTACCCCTCTGTTAAAAAGGATCTGATAACTACAATCTGAAAATTGGATTTTCAAATACCAGCGTAAACTCTCTGTTGTTAAATGATTATTACTTGCTTGCAGGGACACTGTTGTATAATCAGCAGCTCATTTGCACTCTCTTTTAAAGTTTTTCCTCTTCATTTTCTGAAGACTTTTCTGTAAGGCCAGTGCTCTAGCAAGATCTAGTTTTTAATGAAATTGGGCATAAAATCTAAAATCAGTGTATGTTTATCTGGCCTTAAGAAAACATTTGAAGACTGTTAAGGGGGGGGAAACTGGTAAGAACTTCATTAAATTGACTTTTTTTTCCTCTCTGAATCGGACATTACTGTCAGATCGTCCATTTACTGACACTGTACCATCATTTCCTGACCCAAGTCAGCTTTTAAAACTCTTCATTTTTTAAAAATCGGTGAGGGGTGTTCTCATGCTGTGTTTTTCTCCATAGATAAAGAGAGAACTGAAGAGCTGCTGAAGGCCATTCAGAGGAAGGCTGTGACGTTGGACACGCTCAGATATAATCCTTTACCTATCTCCAGAAGTCCTCCGGCTCCCTCCACTGGTGAGGCACACGCAGACAACCGCAGGACACATGAATACATGTGCTCTCGATTAATTAGCAAAGAACTCTTTAATGAAACCTCTGCTTATCTTTTAGGTGACTCCTTCTCAGTGCCTCTGCCATGTCAGTCAAATGGACACCTGTACCCAGACTCTCCCAGCCCCTCCCCTCCCTATCTTAGCAAACATAAACACCTCCAGAACGACACACACAAACCCCCAGTAGACTCCACGGTAACTCGGCTCCCTCCTCCCTTGGCCCCCCATCATGAAAAGGCTGAATTTGTGGAGACTCAATTGAACAGGAAGCGCCAGGCCCTTCAGAACGGTGCTGGCACTGGCGCTGCTCAGAAAAAGGAGCCTGGTCAAGTGCAGAATGGGCGGAATCGACCCTGGGAGCGGTTCACCCCTGAGGCCTTTGCTCAGCACTTCCACCAGGCTGTGCTGCAGTCCACACACAACACACTGCAGAACAAAGGTTAGCCACTAGCTCCCATAGGTGCATGACCTGATTGTGAGTTCTATAATGTCAGGGTTTTGCCATCTAGTGGTGTCAGCGTGCACTGCCTTTAAAATGTAAACAAAAGTCTAATTCTTATCACGTTAAGTTAAAATCACATTAAGCTGTTAAAAACAGCTACAAGGACTGATGCAGCTTTTTTGTTTGTTTTGTCTCACTCTGTTCTTCTTAAGGACTCTCAAATTGTGTCCCAGAGGCTGGCGTAAAGGTCGATCCTTCGCAGCCTCACAGCGTCTCTCAGCTGAAAAGTTCAAATCTCATCCGTGTCTCTCAGCGTGCACATATCAACGGCCATCACTTCCCTTCTTCTGTAGCCAACCGGGACACTCTAGCCCCACAGGAGAACCTGTCTGAGGATGAAGAAGAGTCCGATCAGGAAGAGGATGAAGAGGAGGAGGACGAGGAGGATGTTCCAAGGAAGTGGCAGGGCATTGAAGCTATTTTTCAGGCCTACCAGGAGTATGTGGACGGTGAGTCAGTAGTCAGTGTGTACACACACATATATATATATATTACATATACATTACCTCAACAGTAAATTTTTATATGATGTGACGAAAGCAGAGAAGTTATTTATTTATATAGAAGATGTAAACCCCCCCCCTCCCTTTTTAAATATATTTGTTGCATGGATAATTGCAAAAGTTGTGCACTGCAAATGCCTACATATACAACTTGCATGTAAAAACTTTTCAGCAAGAGTGTGAGATTAATCTCAGAAGATGGGATAAAGTGACTCAAATTTGAAGTTCTGGACTTTTAAAACTTATGACTGCTCAAACATCTGCACGTGAAATTTTTGTAGGTTGTTAATTTAATATATGAACAAAATGTTGTGAATTGAGACAGGAAGAGAGCTTTATGTTTTCTGGATAAATATAGATCAATTTAGTTTTAATCATCTAGATCTAAATCATAATTATATTGTAACCCTATTGTAAGACCATACAGTAATACATTTAACCCCAAACGGTTCCCTTCTTTATTACATAATTTATAATTACAAAAACAACTGCATGCAACATTTACTCTAGATGTCCATATATTTTGCTAAAAAAGCACTAACTTAATTCTTCTTGGCAAAAAATTCAACGAGGTACTGAAAACATTCCTCAGAGATTTCGGTCTATATTGACATGATGGCATCACTCAGTCGCTGCAGATTTGTTGGCTACAACCCACGATGCAAGTCCCCTATTACCCGACATCCCAAAGGTGCTTTATTGCACTGAGATCTGATGACTGTGGAGGTCATTTGAGTACAGTGAAATTATTGTCACATTGACAATAATTTGTCCTACTGAAAGCAGCCATCAGAAGATGATACACATGTGGCAATTATACTGTATCTTGTTATTTGGGGAGTGGGTAAAAGGAGGCCATGCAAAATGTAGCCTTGATGCCCTGCTGTTAGCTGACAGTAGTGGCACCTGGTGTGGTCTTCTGCTGTTGTGCCTCATCTGCTTCATGGTCTGATGTGTTACCTATACCTATACAAGTGTTTATTTTAGTTACTGTTGCCCTCCTGTCAGCATGAAGTAATCTGGCCATTGTCCTGTGACCTCTGACAACCCAGAGACGAGTGCCACTTGCTGGAAATTTTCTCTTTTTCTGGCCTTTCTTTGAAAACCATAAAGATGGTTATGTGGGGAAATCTCAGTAGATCAGCAGCTTCTGAAATACCGTCCCTGTGATAATAGTGTAAAGGTTGTCTGGACTTATTGCAACTGTACATAAAGAAGGAAAACGGCTTTGAAATGACATTAAAACAATGGCTGAACATGATCTAGAGAGACTCGAGTTGCTTTTAGTTTTGTTTTTTTAAATCTAAATTTAACCCTGATTTAGCGTTATCTGCTACGTACAATTTAGAGATCTTTTAGATCTGTAATCAAAAGTAAATAGCTCAGCGGGTACACTGGTGTGTGTGTGTGTGTGTGTGAGCTCAGGGAGGTTAAAATGGGGAAAAAATAGATGTTAAAATGCAATATAAGTAAATGAAACTGCCTCTTTTCTCTTTACAGAATGGAGTATAGAGAGGCAAGTCCTTCACAGTCAGTGCAAAAGACTCGAAGCACAGAACTACAATCTGACCAGAACTGCAGAGCAGCTCTCTATCACTATGGGGGTAAGAATCATTTTGTGTCTTCCACATGTGTGCACTGTTTTTGGTGCCAGTGTTGCCATTACCTCATAGCTTGGTGCATAAAGACGTGGTTTCTGTAATGACAGTTGTGTCTATCATTCATTTATTAGGAGCTGGTGACTCAGAGGCAGAAAGTGAGAGAGGAGAGGGAGAGACTGCAGGCCCAGCTCGAGCACTTCAGGAGGTGTTTGACTCTACCTAACATTCACTGGGGCAGGGGCCAAGTGAACGGGCACACGCCGAGGTGACCTCTGACACCGACTCTCCAAAGCTTCTGACAGCGAAGGAGCAGTATCAAGAACGGGCTGGAGCCGGGCCACTCTCCTCACTCGAAGCACTTGACGGGGCCAACGGTTGTCTTGTTACCCTTTTTGGACAGTCAATTCTGTCACCTGACTGGTCCCAGATACACCTTACTACCTGCTATATTTGTATCACAGTAACTGTAATCCATGGTGTCCATGTAGAGCTTAAACGGTCTGATTCTTCCCATGGATTTCAACAACACTGTGCAGCTGCAGCAGCATTGTTGTTAGAGTAACGCTAACCACTCCTCCTACTTGAGTTGGCTTTCAAGTACAGCAATGTGAAAAAGAGAGTACAGCCTCTTTCAGTTCTAAGGTTTCACTTATCAGGACATAATCACAAAAATAATCTGGTCCTTAACAGCTCAAATGCAATATCAATTGAACAATAGCAGCAGTGTGTCAGAGCTAAGTACACCTCACGATTCAGTAGGTTGTAGAACCACCTTTAGGAGCAATAACTTGAAGTAATCATTTTCTGTATGACTTCAGCAGTCTCTTACATCACTGGGGAGGAATTTTGGCCCAGTCTTCTTTACAACGCTGATTCAGTTCACTTGCATTTGTTTATGCACAGCTCTTTTAAGGTCCTGCCAGAGAATTTTAGACAGGCTGAGGTCTGGACTTTTTCAGGGCCATTGGGCCTCATTCACTAGTATTTATGTAAAATTTTCTTACACAAGAGTGTATGAAAAAATATCGTTGGAATCGTAAATTGTGCCCAGCCATCAGGCCTTTATTACTAAATCTGAATCAGTTCAATCTAACAGGATTCTACAATCATCATACCACCATAGCCCGATTTCTCTATATAAGTAAACACATTGACCTCAAAGCGAAGTAGAGAAAGCTGTGGTGATGTTAAGATCTGCACTGCTAAGGCAAAAAAAAGCAGGAAAAAGTCTGACTGAAGAAACTGAAACAAGTTTGGACAACAGACTATAAAAAATAAGAAAACAGCTGAAGATGAGAAACTCACTCATTTCTTTTTCTAACATCTGTGGAATAGTGCCAAGAAATTGGAATCAGATCCAGCAATATAACATAAGTCATTTTAATGAAAAAAGATCATTTAATGTGGGATGAGATAAAGGGATATTGAAATACATTTAAATGTAAAAGACCTACATCTTTTCATGTAGTATGTAGGGGTTTTTTTTAAATCTGCAGTTGAATTTCTTATTTATTTAATTGTATTCCTGATAATCCTGATTGTATTATTCGTAGTAGTATCAGCAGCAGGAGCAGTAATAATATTAGTATTTAAAGACAGGCGTTTAGATTTTCTAAGACATTTCTCTGTACTCAGAAGCACTTCTAAATTTGTTTATAGACTACAAGTTCACATATTAAAATATTTATGAATCACAGATTTGCATGTAACCACTGTTTGTGAATGAGGCCCACCGTCTTGCTGCACGACCCAATTCATGCAAGTTGTTCCAAATATTGTGTAATTTGTTTAGATGCAACTTTGCAAACCTAAGCCATGCTGCCATTAAGAAAGAGGCTTTCTCCTGGCAACTCTTCCAAACAAGCCATATTAGTGAAGCCAGTCTCTTTCTAACAGTACTGTCATGAACTTTAACATGTAACATGCTAACTGAGGCCTTGCAGTTCCTCTGAGCAGTGCATTGTTTGACCTTGGGGTAAATTTATTGGGACATCCACTCCAGGGAACATTGGCAACTTTTTTTTTTTTTTTATGTTTTCCACTTGTGGATAATCTTTCTCACTGCAGAATGACGCACTTAAAGAATTTTGAAAATGGCCTCGTAACTCTTTTAAAACAATTGCTTCTCAGATTCTCACTGCTGATGTCTTGTGTCCTTAGCACAAGGTCAGGAACACCTCCAAAACTTCTGCTTTTATAGAGGTGCTCACACTTGCTGATGGTCAGTCAATTAAGTGCTGCTCTTAATTTCTATAGGGGCAGTGAGGGTGTACTTAGTTTTTCATGTACTGCTTAAAAATTCTGTTATAGTTTTTTGTGAAATTAATATTGACACGGTGTAATGCGGCGTGTTTATCTGAGGTTATGGTTAAATAATGCTAGAACCCTGTAAGGACCAGATCATTTATTATGTGCTAACAAGTTAATTCTTAGATTTGAAAAAGGGTGTACTTTTTTTTTCACAGGACTGTATGCCCAGTGTACAGTCATATTTTCATATGGATTCAAAATGATTCAGTCTACACTAAATAAATATATCAGCAGGCACATATCTGTAGCTTCTCTGGGCAGCAATGAGGGAATCCGGGTGTGCAATGATCACCCGGTTAGACCTCAGAAAATAACAATTGAGTCAAGGAATCAAGCACACCTCAGGCCTTAAACTTGACAGGATGCACTTGAAATGTAAGCAGAGGGAAAACGTGACCATCCTCTGTATTGTATGTTGTCTGCTTAGTTATATATCTGACAGATGAAGCATTTTGTGTCACTGGTAAAAGTTGAATGCCTAAAATGTCTATATAACAGCAAATGGTATCAATGAAATTTTTTAGGTCAGATTTTTTTAATGGGTAATGTCACTTGTGATAGATGAAGAGTTTTGTATGCTTTATCGGTTTAACCATTTGTCGTGGGAAGCCATATGCTTTGTTTAAACTGCTGCTGGTCAGAATGAAAAGGTTTAGAAATGTAAGGAGACTGGGACAGTGGGTGTTACGTGACGGTAAAATGTTAGAGAGGTGCACTGCGGATGGACAAATGTCAGTCATTTACCATTTTTAGGATGGTACACCGAGGAGTCTGTGTCCAAAGCCCTTAAGATGACCATAAATGTTAGAGAGATAAATAAGTCATTTTTGAGATGCAGATTCTGCAAACATTCTGGCAACACTTGAGCGAGGATTTCTTGCACTTAATGTCCATACTTAAACTGAAAACTGCTTTCAGGAAGAGAAAAGCCAAACTATTCAGTTCACTATTTCAATTTATGTCAAAACTAATTTTTAAAAAGACACCTTTAATAATTATTGTTTTATGCATAACCTAAGCGTCAGAATAACAAACTATACCTTTCACTGGTCCTTTGATGAGACTTCTTTTTGTTTAAGACAAAAAAATGCCATTTGTTAAGTTTCTGTCTACAAGCACAAGCACCGTAGCAATCCCGCCCTGCCCTCCAGTTCACCTGACCTCCCTGCGTCACTTTCTCCGTCTCCTCTGCAACCTGCTGTGAAATCTTGCCTATTTGCTTCAATCTGTTGTTATGTAATTTATTATTTGGGCTGTATAATTGCAATGAATTATTTATTAACATACGGTATATTGCTGTAAATTCGGGTGTAAATTTACATTAAATTACATAAAAAATAAAACTCTTCACTGTTATTGTTGCATATCTGGCTGAAATATTTATCAGAGGTCTGTGTTTGCATTTATTCAGCAAGTGGTCTTACACAGAGTAGCTGATTAAAATGTACAAAATGTTATAATGTCTGACCCTCCATAGCTCAAAAAACAAAAACAAGAGCAGCGACAAAAAACCCCAAACCTTTGGAGGTCTTCGAAGTTTGCATACAAATTGTGTCCTCCATAATTATTATGAATGGATTTAATCATTGTAATTCTCAGACAGCGAGCATCTCCTGTGGACCTGGTGGTTATATTTGAAAGGATAGCATTACCGAGTTTTAATAACAGACTTTAACATGCACTTAAGGAGCCACTCTCAGTCGCTGTGATTGCTAGGTTTAAAAATAACCCGTAACAATGCCGCTGTTGACAGCACGCCCTCCCTTAGTCATTCCTTCACCTGATATTGTATTCAGTGTATGGTCTTTAAAACAACAAAAGTGGATACTGTTTGGATTTTTCTTTTTTAATCATTATTGTAAGGCATGTCTGCACAGGAAAAATATGTCCTGATATTCAGTACTTTGTAAAAGTCTTGATACTCCACTCATTTCTTCATATGTGGCTTCCAAGGAGCCAAAATTTGTTTTAATGCTTTTAAAGTAGTCCCAAGCAATAATTCATCAGACTTTCTAACGGTATTTCAAAGTTTTTCTTTAAATATTGGCTACTTTTCACTTATTTTCAATTCAGTCCTTGTACCAGTCACTTAACACTGGCCCATGAGTTTTACACCAGTCAACTAACTCAAGGGATAAACCAGTGTTATGTTTACAAATAACATGTAATAAAAGAAACCAATTTCTGGCACTTTGGCATTTTTTTTGTGACAGGCTGTTAGTAACAAAGATAAGTTTGATCAACAAGGTGATTTCCAGAGTGCTATTAGCCAAAAACCTGGCATATTTAATCAGGGTCTGTAGTGTGTCATTAACAAATCTGAAGTAAATAAAACTGAAAATAGTGGAGAAGAAAAGAACATCTGTAAGTCATGTCCATAGAAAACAAAATCCAGCAATGACCTGACCTGAGATTTGAATCGATCTACCATCTACTGTTCACTGACCATCTGAAATGGTCTCAGTGGGTGTCAGGAAGGCAGACTCAAGGAAGGGAATTTGCGAGAAAAGGCTGAGATATGCCGAATTACACAAGAACTAAACTGAAAATCAATGGCAAAATCTCTTATGAAGTGATGAATCTAAATTTGAAATTGTTGGCTCAAATATGTATGAAGGAGATCAAGAAATGTGTACAACTGCGAGTGTGACCCATTTGTAAAACACGGTGAAGGCTTTGTTGTGGTTTGGGACCACATTTTAGCTAGTGGAGTTGGAGATCTTTGTCACAGTGACAGTCACAGTTACGTGAATGATGGACCCAAATGCAGACAACAAGTGGAACGCAACTTGGATAAACAACAAGCAAGTCTTTTATTGTGGCTGATACCTTGTTTTGTGTACTCATGTTAAAGCGAACAGGAACAAAGCTAACCTAAAGATTAAACTGGAAGAAACTATGACTGTTTATGAAACAGTGACAGAGGACAAAAACAGACTCCCTGTTTTCTTCTCTCAGCTGAAAACATTCATCTCATCTATGTCTTTCAGTGTGCACACATCAAAAGCCATCACTTCCCTCCTTCTGTCACCAACCAGGATACTCTAGCCCCAAGGGAGAATAAGGAAGAGTCTGATCAGCAGGAGGAAGAAGAGGAGGAAGAACAAGATGAATGAAGTGTCAGGGCAATGAAGGGGTTTCTGAGACCTACCAGGAGTATGTGGATAGTGAGTCAGTGTCAAGACAGTGGAATGTGTGGACATAGGTTATCTCAACGTTTATTTTTATTTGATATGATGACAGCATCAAACAGTTAAAAAGTGATCCATATAGTGGATGTAAAAACATATTTTTTTCATGTAATTGGTATTACAAAATATTCCAAGGGTGACTTGGTATCCAGATTTTAAGGTGATAAATTCCCACTTTCTGGAAACTAATGTCCAATGAGTTCAAAGAGTCCATTAGAACATCCTTCTGGAACAGATGTGTGATTCTCTTTGGCATCATGATCGACCATAACAATGACCAGAAGATGGAAAACTATGATTTGGAAGAGAATACTGCTAGACACGGAGACAATTCTGAGAATTTTCGGCCTCCATGTGCATGAGGATGGAGCTCGTCAATCTGCTGCTCTTCCTTTATGATGTTTTTACAAGATAATCATTAAAAAAACCCAAAACAGATAAAAACACACAGATGCAACACACCTAACACCCCAATCTCATGGCTCATGGAAACATATGACTCAGGTCAGGACACTTCTGGATCCCTATCACCAGATAGTTGTTCTCTGCAGAGGCATAAAAGAAGAGCTGAACCATGCAAATGCAAACAACTGAGCCAAAAGTCAACAACTATTTTCACAACAACGATAATCGTTAAGTCAACGAACTCTAACTAATTCACACTCACCTGTTGCAACAATGATCTCATCGCTCTTGGAGCGGACTTGGAGGCCGATGAGATCATTCTGAGGGTCAATATTTCTGACTGCGCTTCTGGCCAATGCCACAAGTTGCTGAAGTTGCCCTGCATATTTTAGAGTCATGGACTGATCCAAAGTTGATCTGATGGGAACACCTTAAAAGAAATTCATTCATTCAGAAATTTAACAAACATTCAGACTGCATTTTTAATATTTTCCTGGATAAATATTCTTTTTGGCAGAGATGTACTGCTTCCTGCATTCATAACTGAGAGCATCACTCATGCACATGTTTGAGCTGTTACTTGTTTACACATATTGATCAGCCACAACTGAGCAAAAGTGATCAAATAGATTGAATTTACAAACATAAAGTCATCTATCTGACCATCTTCATCTGTTCTTACATGGTGCTTTATGTTATCTCCTCCCTGTCTCTCTCTGTCATGCTTTCCTGGGGGAAACTTGATCACACACTATCTTTGAGACCATCTCACTCCTTCTCTTATTCTCTAGTGAATTTTGAACATCACAGTAACAGATGTATCTGACAGTTTAGGTGGAGCGCAATTTTTAATCCAGAAGAGAGCTGCTTTATTATAAACTATTTCACGCTTTAAACCTGGAATTTAACAGTCGAGCTGTACACACCTTTTTTTTTTCTTCTGTATGCCATGTGAGCTTATGCATTTATTAAAGTTAATACGAAATACTGTAACATTAAGACATTATTCTAAGATGCTTCCTCTCTCTTAATTCATGTATTTTTTCTCTCACCTGTTGTATTTTCACATATTTTAAATGTTGTCTATTACAGATGTGAGATTTTTGGTGTTGCAGAGTTTTCTGACTACATAATTTGACTAAAAATCTTAAACACTGCAAATCTATTATTTAAAAAAATATAGCTCTGTTGCCTAATGCATCTCATTTACACTGTTAGGAAATACTTGCATTGCTGCCTTCCTATGTATGTTCCCTGCTTGCAATGAAACATGCTGGTTGTTATTCTCTTCTCCGCAAGGTTTTGCTTTCTGTTCCATTTGCCTGAACTGAACTTGAAAAAAAGGTTTTGTCAATTTAGCACCCTTGGCTTGAAACGAACTCCAGAACGTCTGGAAAAATGACAGAATTAATTTGCTTTTAAATAAAAACTAAGAATCCTTAACGCCGATTCCACAACATGCAACTGTTTTAGTTAGATTGCTTGTCATTTTAATTGAAGTTTACAGAATGTTATTTATTTATTATTTATTTATTTATGCATATTTTATTTTTGTGTTGCTGTTGCCTGTGTTTAATTGTGTCATTTTTGTAACTGTGAGATACTTGCTGCTACCTATCTTGGCCAGGTCTCCCATGAAAAAGAGGTTTTTAATCTCAATGGGATCTTCCTGGTTAAAAAAAGATTAATTAAAATAAAAAAAATCCTGTACTGTGGCTTCGCTGTAGTTCTCTGAAAGGGAAACCAAATACTTCTGAACTACAATAACAACTGTGTCCATGGGCCAGATTTATTAATGCTCTGCTCTATAGCACAACTATCTTTTGGCATTAAAAAGCTGCTGTTGGGATTTACTGAAGAGGCACAGCGTCAGTTATGTCAGTTACTGAAAGCAGTTTAACAGTAAATTTAACAAAGTAAAAGCACACATTGTATTGTTTTCGGGGGTATGTGATAGTTAGAGTGTTCAGTTTTTTCGAATGAGAAAGCTAAATGTTATTAGTGTGTAACTGTAATTGGAAATATACTGGTACTTACACAGCATTTTTCTACTATAACTGAGCACTCAAAGTGCTTTGTAACGTGTGGATGACTCAGCTGTGAGCACAGCACTCTGTCCTGTAAAACTTCACTCTGTCCTCGTGTTGAATGTTTAGAGCTGAGTCCCTTTCTGGTCCTCTGTAGTAATAGTATTTTACTGAAACCAAGCAAAACTAAGCTGCAACTCAACTGCATTTCCACACAGAGATCAATACAAAATGAAAACATCTCTTCACATTTTTTTTTCAACAGTGTGTACACAGAACGATTTGGATGTGTGTGTGTGTGTGTGTGTTACTTTTTTAAACATATCCTTATCCAGGTGTTAATCTAACTATTAGTGTATGAGACTCTGGCAAGTACCTACAGTTTTACAAAGCCTGCAGAAGAAACAAAAGTTAATGCACATTCGCACATGTGATACGACTGTATCGTCCTTCACACACATGGGGGGGGTTGATATCGAGTATTGGCTATACAGTGTTGGTGTTCTTCTACACATTGTAACAGTCAGCTGTTAAACACAGATGTCAGGTTAATATGAAATAGTGAAATAGTTTGTAATGATGCAGCTCTTCTCTGGTTAAATCCACCACTGCCACCTGAGTCTTCAGGACCTCACACAGTCACCAGCTATTTCTAAGAGACCAGTTCACATTTATAGAAAAACATACGGATTCTTCTTCAACCTCTTAACTGCCACTGTTTCAGGAGAGAAACTTGTTGAACCTGCAGTTACACATTGTTATTTTTTTAGACCATAACTAGCTTGCTTCCTTAGGGATTAATAGAGTATTCGGATTATTCTCCCTTGCAGTCCCAGAACTAACACTGTGCCTCTTTGGAAAACTCCAAAGGTAACTTTTTAACATCAAAAGAGGGTTTTAAGCTGCCGCAGACCATTATTTGTGTCTTTTGTCTTTATTAACTTTCTTTCATTTCAACTAATTATGACATCCATGAATATTTTACTTCCTCTCTTGGCAAAAAGGGGTCAGAGCATCATTCTGCGCAGTACAGTTCTGCTTTTTGGTGTTGCTTACCATCTGGATTGATGACTAGTGTTCCAATCACACCTTCGGTGGCATTAATCCTCTTCATTTGTGCCTCAACTTCCTCAGCCTGCTCAATCAAAAACATTTTTGGCACACGTTTACATAAAAAATTTGGTTTTTCAAGAGCTGATAAAACTGTAATCAACGTTATCGTTGAGGGATTTCGTGTCCTATCTAAAGTTAGAAAATGGTAAATATACTCTAAAAGAAAAACAAATGAAAATTTTAATGAGATATGTGGCCTATTTACATCGTTCTTCTCTACTGTTAGTGGGATAAAAAAAACCTGGAATGATTAATCACAATGTCTTACAAATATAAGTGACTGCAGGCATGCTCAAGTAATGGGGTAAAGTCACCCCCATTTGACTTTACTTACTGTGTAGCTTGGTAGAAACCAAGTGACAGAACAGATACTAAGGCTTTCTGTCTTATATAGTTCATAACCCATGGTGATTGTGTGATTAGTTTTGTATAATATTATTAAAATGTAGTAAAGAGAAAATAAAAATATAATATAGCATAATAAATGAACACAAAATTTAATATAAAGCCAAGACTTCTACTTTGGTTGTAAACCTGTTATAATACCCTTAAACAGAAGGTTAGCTGATTAGTACTAGCAGGTGTTTGTATTGTTCACTGAGTTTGGTACACATAAACATTATTAAAGTTATCATAATGTAGTAATGATAACTTTCTGTTGTTGTGACTCAATGCTCAATGAATAAAACTGAACTAAATTAAAAGTTGTTCATAAAGTCGTACCATTTAGTCGGTGTTCAAAATCTGCTCTTGGCTCTTTTCCGTGCGTCTCTCTGTTGCCAAGAGAAACGGAAGAGACGTCAGAAGCGAGCGGAAGTGTAGCGTAGCCAAAGAGTGTGTTGGAGGGTAGTAGGGCACAGATGAGGGAACTAGTGGGGTTTCTAAATGATATAGGGGTTTATGAAAGAGTGTAGTGTTTTTTTTATATATATATGTGTGTATATATGTATATGAAACAGATTGTAAGCTCACTGTCGGTCTCATACTCCGGAACAGTAGGTGGCGGTAATGCTTCTGTAAGTTGGTTGCTAACCGCCGTTAAACAGAAAGAAGAAGAAGAAGCGTAACGCAGCCGTCATTGTGTGGAGTTGTGTTGTGTGCTATTTATTCTGCCAGCGAAAATGCCGGAGTTAGCGGTGGAAAATGTGGTCGTTCACCCCCTTGTGTTGCTCAGCGTGGTGGATCATTTCAACAGGTCAGTGAGATCAGTGTTTAAGTTCCGTCTTATTATCAATATTGGACGTCAAAGTGTCCTGAAGTGTGACGCCGCTGCTAAGCTAAGCTATCGTTAGCCATGCTGAGTCAGAGCGCCGTTAGCTAGTTAGCTTCTGAAAATGTCAATAAACTGTACGAGCTGTAAATGAATCCACAAAACAGTGTTATTTGTTGGCATTTCTTCCAGCTAATCCACATACCCGAACGGTTTGATCTGGTATCATTAAACATGACGGAGCTGTCCACTGACTAGTTTAGTTTACAGGCTAGCTAACGAGTCAGACTTCATGGCTTTCATTGATTAAATATTTGCAGAACTCGACAATAACAGTTTCCTCTATTTTTTTGTTTTTTTATTCTTGAATCTACAGGATAGGAAAAGTGGGAAATCAGAAACGAGTGGTCGGTGTCCTCCTGGGGTCATGGCAGAAAAAGGTTCTAGACGTCTCAAATAGTTTTGCAGGTAAAGTACATCTTCAGACATCTTTTCACCTTAAAATATAGTAATACTTAAGCCAACCATCTACACTGTAGATGTCCACCGTAATATGATAAAATAAAATAAAAAATAAAGTATTTTCCCAGAATGTGTTTTAGTTTGTACAGTCAGAAAAGGACACTTTATGACTCCAGTGCCCATGTTAGTTAGTTAGTTAGTTTCTTAATCTAGGCTTATGCCCACATATCTTTTAACCTTCTAGTCTACCAACTCCAGCAGCATCTCACAGTCTGCAATTTCTGCGTTATTTTATTTTATTGCTTTTAATAACCATTAAACATCTTCGTCAATTGAAGTAAAGAAATCTCTGGCCTGTCTGTTTCTAACCTATTTTTGTTTTCATTTTAAAGGTTAAAATCATTTTTATGTTTGTACGAGCCTGGACATGCTGCAGTACGTTCAGAACTCGGCTACCAGTTTTTACCTACATTGTCCCTACAACACATCTTCAACACCCTTAAGGCCTCGGTACACTGGTCACGTTGATGACTCCATGCGCTGTCAGTAGCTTCAGCACACATTCGGTGTATAATTTAGCCAGTGCAGTATTCTTCTGAATAATTGATGTCGACAATCATACAAAACCTCCACATCAGCGCTGATATAGGGGGAAGAGAAGTTAAAACTGAAATTAAAGCATTTTTCCACAAAGTCACATCTTTTCAGACTGTCGCAGCATCTCCCTTTGTATAAGCTATGAATTTCTTCTATATTAATATAGCATTAGAACAGTGGTTAAAACTGACACAGTTACACATTTGTGTCTTTAACTGTGTTGGCAGTGGCAAACATGCCAGGTTACAAAAACTGAGAGGTGCACAGCTGGTGGAAACAGACTTGCGACAGCAGATTTGACGTCACTTTGGTGTGAGCTTTGTTATATGGTGTATACAATGAGGTCTTTATAGCCTATAAAGTCTTTCACACCTACAAATCCCTATATGCTCTTCTCCTCCCCTGTGCCATGTCCTTATTCATTTAATTATTATTTTTGTCCGTTCGAACTATTAGGCGATTACAGGACACCAGTGTAAATGATGTACCAGTTTAAAAGATGATGTCTCATTACTTATTGCTACACCACAGTATTGGTCTGAATTATTCTAAAAGTGAATCTGTATTCTGAGCGAGTTTTTAACTCACAAAGTTGTTTTTGTTTTTTTTCCCTCCTCAGTGCCATTTGATGAGGATGACAGGGATGACTCAGTTTGGTTCCTGGACCATGACTACTTGGAGAACATGTATGGCATGTTCAAGAAAGTTAATGGTAAAAACAGTGCTTCTGTCTCTTATATTAGTTTGTTTTTCATGTTAGTGTGTCATTTAGATTTTCATACTTTTGCATTCACTTTTTCAGCCAGAGAACGAATAGTTGGCTGGTACCACACAGGACCCAAATTACACAAGAATGACATTGCCATTAATGAGCTCATCAAGCGGTACTGTACCAATTCGGTAAGTAACTGATTCTCTTTTTCCTTGTATTAATGTGCATGTTTGTGGACAACTCGATTTAATTCTATTCATTCTGACATCAATTTTTTGTCTACATTTCCAGGTGTTGGTCATCATAGACGTGAAGCCCAAAGATCTCGGCCTGCCTACAGAAGCATACATCTCCGTGGAGGAAATCCATGATGTAAGTGATCGTTAAGGTGCAACAAAAGACGAGACAAGTTGTTTTGTTTTTTTCTCAGATCAGATTAAAAATAATCTTTATTCATATGGGTAATTCCTTCTTCTTGCTAGGATGGCACTCCAACATCCAAAACATTTGAACATGTCACCAGTGAGATTGGAGCTGAGGAAGCAGAAGAAGTGGGAGTGGAGCACCTGCTGAGGTACTGAAGAAACTTTTGCATTTAAACACATTATTGCTACACTGTTAGTCAAATAGAGATTTCAATAAACAAACAGTAAGTGGTATAAGGGTACAGAACACTGTACTGCTGGGGCTGCTAACATATCTTTTGTCTAGTGTGCTGATTAAATCCTTGCAGTCTTCGTTACTCACGGTCTTTAGTGAACATGCGCTTCTGAACAAGTGTAATGTGGTTGTGCTGAGGATACTTCACATTAGAAACCACTGCATTGTTATTTTGGCCTCAACATACAGAATTACACTGCAGTTTGTGGTGGAGTTTTTTTGGACAATCATTAAGTTATTTATGTTGCTCTGCAGTGCAGACAGCACTTTCTGCATATGATTTTTTTTCTTGGTTAACGGCACTTGCGTTAACAGCTGATGATAATCATCCAGACTAGTCTAGGAAAAGTCAAGCTGTGCGGTAGAAGGAACAGCTCTAACGTCAGGCGTGATATCAGGCAGTGACATAGGCTACGTCCACACTAATGCGTTTTCGTTTGAAAACGCATCTTTTTTTCTCCGTTTCGCCCTCCCGTCCACACTGAGACGGAGGGAAAATGGAGCTTTTTTGGAAACGGTCTCGAAAACGCATCAATTTGAAAACGCAGCGTTTTCGCGTAGTGTGGACGGCAAAAACGGAGCTTTTATTAAAACGGTGACGTATGTTAGTCATATGATGCAGTCATGTGACCCCTTTAACTAAGATGGTCAGACGGCATCGTACCGCAGTTGTTTTGTTGTTTTGTTTGCTCAGTTTCAGTTTAGTTTCAGTCAATAAGTTTTTAGTGGCCGTGTTGAAGATTAATATGAACTCATTTGTGACTCGGAACAACAACTCCACCTTATTATCATTCCATTTGACACATTCGGTGCTTTGTCTATCCATTTCGTCGCTCATTTTAAAGAGCCGGAAAGTAAATAAACAACAGGCAGGTCGGCTCGTCTAACATTTCACGCATGCGCGGTACTGGACGTGCAAAGGTGTGAAAAACGACTCAAAACGATAGTGTGGACGGGGATCGTTTTTCCACGAAAGCTCCATTTTCCAAAAGATCCAGACTAGTGTGGACGTAGCCTCAGTCATCCAGGTCATCGTAGTCTAAGGAGCTGTAAGGAAAAGGCGTCTAGACTTCTTTAGGT
>VUQR01014106.1:16268-28682 GCA_015108515.1 Hemichromis elongatus | reverse complement strand
TGTGATGTGCCGTATGTTGGTGTGGGCCTGTTGATTTAATGCTGCTAAAGAGCTGAGTGCTGCACTGTGCAGGAGAGCATAGAGTGGCGAAGTCCTCTTGGGGACAGAAGTGTATTGTGTGTATACTATAAACCTGAGCAACTCTGTCTGTGTGTGTGTGTGTGTGTGTGTTTCTTACTGAAGGAGGAACAGAGGCTAATTGAGGCAGGAGAGTCCAGGTGATAGTGCTCTCATTAGATGAGCAGGTGTGTGTGTGTCTTCAGACTACCTGTGACGATAAAGGTCCCTTATCTACTGAAACATGCATGTGTGTTTTTCTGTGCATGAGGCTGGGAGATGCAGAGGCCAATAGATCACACATTTTTATCTCTGAAGGAACAATAAAATATAAAACTGCACAACATATGAGAAGCATTAAAGACGCGCTACAAATGCAGAGCACGGGACCAAATACAGGCATACTGTGCACTCCACAGCAAAGAGATTACCTTGGGGGGGGTTTTCTCCTTTCGCCGCAACATATTTAATTTTTTTTGTTTTATTTAGTCCTGGCATTTTTTAATTCAATGAGTGGCACAGATATTTTCTTCGTTTGTGCTTCATGTGCAGTGCTTGCTTTCAGTGAATCCAGCACTCTTCCCACAATGCCACCGAGGCAAAATGAGAATGTTTAAAAGACAGACATGAGCCGTTTTCACAATGCACCGCAGCCCTGAAATTTTCTCAACATTACCTGGCAGAGAATGCAAATGTCAGCTGTGTTGGCCATTTACAGTCTTTCAGCCAGCCGGCTCGCTCGCACAAAATCTGTGTGACGTTCAACTGAGAGTTGTTTGACTGGTAAATTTACAGCAAGTGAGAGAAAGTCACATGTCCAACTCCTGACTGAGTCAAACTGGTAATAGTTTGAGCTGTAACAGTAAGAAGAGACCCGCCGTTAGAGCTAGTCTACTAATAGAATGGAGGCTAAAGGTGGCTAGATTTTTATTAAGGTAGGAGAAAGTTTAAGGCCAAGCTGCTGCATGTGCTCAGATACATCATTTATTACTGTTACTGCCATTATGTGTCTAATTTAAGTGGAAACCTCAGAGGCTGAACGAAGGAGTTCCAAAAAAGCAACCCCAAAAGCAGGTGAGTTTCCACAGACTCCTAATGTGCCCAGCCTCTCCATATCAGGGTTCACAGGTTTGTCTCGAATAGTTTCACATGCACAGGTGTGTGATTTTATTTTTTAAACAACTCAGACATTTTGGATACTGTTGAGGCTCAAAGTTAGGAAGGTAGATAGCAGCAGCCGTGGCTGATATCTGCCTGCTGGCCTTGCCTTCGCTAATTTGAGCCACTGAACTGGACCTCGCCAACGTGTTTCTGGTACCGGCGCCAAATTTAATACAATTAAAAGACTGGAATTAACACCTAAGACGTTTGTGCTTTACTTTGGGTGAACCTGTGTAAAATTTCTGATTTCTGTAAATCTATAGCCTTACAAAAACCCAAGGTTACAACTGCTCTTCTCTCTCATTAGTCATTAGAGTTCTTCAGCTCATTAAACTGTTCTTGAATATTTCTTAAGAGCAAAAACACATGCATGGTAAACCACTCTCACCAGCCCTGTTCCCACAGTAAGATTAAGAATGAGCTATGGTGAACTTTCACTATTCATGATCTCTCAGAGTGACTGTGTGAGGGTGTGAACAGCTCTTTTATAGATACCACTATGTGCAGCACACACACACAAAGATTGTAGCATTAAAAAGTGTGACTATACTTCACTAGACTTGCGTTGATCATGATGATGCAAACATTGTGCACGTGCCGTGGCTCTCTCTGGGTAAAGGAAGTTGGATGGAAACGCCTGACTAAATGACAGGATATCATCACTCTAACAGATTGATGTTACGCAGGTCATGTGACTGACTCTCAGCATATCTGGAGACTGAATAAACCCAAAGACGGGCTTGAAATACTCAAAATCTTTAAGCAGTACACCGATGCAGGCGCTACATTTGAGACAACTGGCATCAAACTGACTTGGCAGTCTTAGCGTGCGTGCCTCGTGGATATGTGGACTCTTCTGCGTGTCTGCCGTTTTAATCCCTGTCTGGGTAGATGTTTTAATTCCTGTTTGAGGCCGTTTAAGCGTGTGTGCGGATCCATGTTTGTGTGCCTCGGGTTGCACGCGACCCAGAACTTCACCCCTTTCCAGCGGCTCACCAATAACACTCGATCTATGGGAGAGGATTCACCCACAAGGGCTCTGAAATCAGTGAGGCTCGCTGCAGCTCAGCTACTTAATCTCTCTGTGCCGCTCCACCATCTCTACTTCATATTTCAGACTCCTGGTTGTTGGCAGCCGGGCCGACCTCCAGCAGCCCCGTCCACCCTGCTGCCTGCCTCCCTGCACGCTAGTGGAAGCAAACGCAAAAAAGACCGATTATATCTGACCGATGCATCCATGTTCCAGGAAAGGCGATGTGAGGCGGGTACGTGTGTGTTTTTTCATTGAAGAGCTCATCATTTTCAGCAGAGCTGAGAGTGATAAAACTTTTTTATTGATTTAAATGAGGCGATTTTGATATTTTATATTGACTGTGACGGCTCTTTTACAGCTTATGTTTTCACCCTGGCCAACTCAGACATTTGTCCTTCTCCAAAAAAACCCCTGATGTTTGCCATTTTAAAAACAGATTTTGCTGTTTGCTTGTTTGTGTATTCACTGCTCGGTGTTAGCATGTTTAGTGTAAAGTGCCTAAAAAAAAAAAATGTTAGCAAAGAAAGCAATCGCACAGAGGTTTTCAGTGCAGCATCGTGCACCTCTCTGCGATCACTTTCATCAACAAGTCGCCAATCAGTTGGAAATGCACATTTTCCCTAGCAACCAGTGGTTGTCAAGTGGGCTTTTGTAAGTTTTTGAGACCTCTGCATCATCAGTGTGATTTTCTTTCCTCAATAAAACATAAATAAGTTGCACAAAAATGGCTGTTGTAGCAAATACGATGCTAATTAATCCTTTTCAAAACATATGTCAAAGATTCACTAAACACTCAATTTAAAAATAACTGGATTTTCTGGTAATTATTTGATGGATCGGGCTTTGCGGGGCTAAGCTGTTCTCCTTACATCCATGTATTTGTGTGTTTCTAAGTAGTAACTATATGACCCTAATGATTTTATGAAAGCAGTGAAAAATTATCCTTTATAAGCTTTGATATGAAAACTCTTTTCTCCAAATGACCTGCTGATACAGACTTCTGATTTTCTAACTATAGCTAAAAGCATACACAAAAAAATAAAAATGTCCTTTATGTAAATTATTACTTTTATAACAAAAACAGAAACAGCTTAAGCATCTTCATAGAATGTAGACCTTTGTTAGTAAAAGTCTTCATTGAATTTCTCTTTTGGGCTGGGATTAATGTGCAGGAAGCCTGCTCTGAGGGTGAATATCACATATATGCAGCACACATGTGCACCAGCATCTCTACACAACTCCACCCTGACTTCATCTGATTAAATGACACATAAATCACGTCAGTATTAAAGCTGGATGATACAGGCCTGCCTTTGTTTGCCATTAAAGCCCTCTCTGCGTTGTGGACTGTATTAAGCGGAGTTGAATAAAGCCAATGAGCAGCAGAGGTGTTCTCCTGAAGTAGGGTTGGACATGGGACCATTAGCAGGAAGGATATCCATTAAGGAAGAGGATGCAACACATTAGAGACCCTACCTCCTTAACAGTTCAAGGGCATAATATGAGGCTAATAAGTCTAGCAGACCTGAAACAAATGGTTAAGTTTGCAGTTGTTTCCAGTACTAAAGACACGCTCGGTTTAACTTGTTAAATGTCAGAACAGGACAGGAGGAACAACACCAGCTTACAATATGTCAAACTGCTCCAATTTAACAGCTGATTAAACTGGAGCTAATAATGAAGGGATGCTAATCACATTAAGAAGCCCAACTGACAGCATGTTTACATTGTCCCAAATTAATAAACACTCCAAAGTACTGCTGTTATTCAGCAACTGTTAAAAGGACACACACAGACACACACACACACACGTTCATGTTTTTACACTTTCTTAAATTCGGGACATCAGCTGCCTGCTCGAACACATAGCAGCTCATAATGTGAATTCCATTCCTAGTCATACAATAGAGGGGGAATCACACTCATCAGGAAGTCAAACTAAAAGAGCTTCTTACCTCTGACAGGAAGGTCTGTGCTGATTTCTGCGCACCAACGTGCAGCAAATACTCGTACACATATAAAGCTAACCTGAAAAACAAGAGCAGAGACGAGAGGAGCAGTGAGCGTTCATTCAGGTGGATTTCAAAAGTGAACGTAAAGTCAAACGTTTGTGCACAACTGGCGGAAAATCATCGCCGTGTCATCTGAGATGGCGCTCGGATAAACGTGATTTCACAGTATGGATATCATATGCAGTGTGACGGGGTCGTGAATGTGCGATGTGCAGGCTTCAGGACGACTGCTGCTGAGGCACAGACACTGAAAACAAAGCGGTGTAGATGCAGAGAAAAGCGTGGATGAAGAATATCCTCAGACCTCCCAGATGCGAACACACCCTCGTGGATTCTACGTGTTAGAGATGATAACACAAATCACTCTTTAAGAGACAAAAATGATTCATTAATATAAACAGCAATTAGATCAAGACAGAAGCACAGCTGACAATTATTAACAGCTTTTCAATCACCTGTGAGACAAATCTTAAATCAAATACTATTATCTAAGCTCGGTCCATTAAAAGAAAATCTTTTAGGATCATCCTGCTAAAAGAGCAAAAACACAGCTGCTGGAATCGGCTGAGGAGGCTCTGCAAACAAGCCTTTAATATTACATTTCTGCTGATATCAGAAATATAGTGTAATCTTCTCACACTAAACAATAGACTTTATGTCCTCATATTTACACTTAGCAGCTCAGCCTGCATTAATCACCAAAGCTTTACTCGCATATCCTTTAGAGGGTTTCAGTGAGCAGGAGCCAATCACCGGGTAAAGAGGTGGGCTACACCTGCCAGTCAATCGTGTATGAAAAGACAGACAAGCTGTTCAAGCTCACATTCACACCTGCGTGTGACATTTACCAATTAACACAGTCTGCATGTCTTTGTACTGATGGAGGCAACCAGAGCATCAGCACAGGGATAAAGACCCCAGTCAGCCGGCTGCTTCCAACCCAGAGCCTGCTATCTGTGAGGCCTGATCACAAAGGATCAAACTACTGAGTTAAACTATTTATTCATGCACAGGAAAAAAAAAAAAGAATAACATTCGGTTCTACTATTAATCTTTTTTTTGATGCTGGTTCATGACTTTAAACAAGTCGTGCACATTTTGACTGCACAGTTTCCCACCAGTCACCAATAAAAACACATTTTTAACTTTTGCTGTAGAAAATGAATTCGGCTCGTGTGATGTGTCGATCCGAGAACCAGTAAAAGTCCGGTTGCCTAGCAACAAGATGGTGGGACTTCATAAAGTCATCGCTTCCCGCCAAGAAACTGTACGACACATTCTTCTTCTCCTTCTTCTCTTGGCTGCTCCCTTTAGAGGTCACCACAGCGGATCATCTGCCTCCACCTCCTCCCATCCCCGCATCCTCCTCTGTCAAACCATCCGTGTGCATGTCCTCCCTCACTTCATCCACCTTCAACATCCACCAATTCTCCTCGACACACGTCCAAAGCGCCTCGCCTCTCTGACTTTTCCGTGTCTCGCCACCATCCTGAAAACCTTCTCTTTCGGTCCTGCTGCTGTCCTTCTGTCACAATTTCCCCCTGATTCTCGTCTCCAACTGCTCCATCCTTCCTGCACTCTCTTCTTCACCTCCCTTGTCATTGGTTGGTTAACCGCAGGTTTACTACCTCTGCTGGCATCTTCCCTGCTGCACACATGTACACTGCCACTGTTTTTTATTCCTCTTCTCTCCAGTGCATACCTCCACCTCTCCAGCTCTTCCCCACCTGTTCCCTACTCTCTTTAAAGACCACAACTCTTTCCTGTATCTTCATGGTTTGGCTCATCAGCTTTATCCCTCTGTAGTTACTACAGCTCTGCTCTTGAAAATCCGTACCAGCACACGTCTCCCTTCCTCAGCCATCCTCACACTCTCATAGCTTGTGTCCCAAGTCTGTATGACACATTATCCTACTACAAACTGCCACAAAGTCCTCTTTTCACATCAGTTGTGGATCACTAAAAAACTTAAAAATCACAGGGTATTTTTTGAGTTTAAGAGGTACTGATGAGCAATGTTTCCTTCTGTGGACCGAGCTATGTTATCTACCTGCCCCTGTTTCCTGTCTTTATACAGGAAAGTTATTCATAGTAACTTTAAACCCATTACGAACATTTCCAGCTCTTAGATTTCAGTAAAGTGAATTATCACAATTAATAGTTCAAAAAATATTTATTTAATATACGGAGCGTCAACTCAGCTGCTTGGTTCGGTGTGAAACAAGCCGGTTTTGCTGCTCACCCTTTAAGCCGACTCCCGATTGGCTTCCTGTGGTGCTGCTGTGCAAATGGCCACAGCTGTATGCCTGGGATGACCACATTAAAGATATCCACTTTCACTGACATCACACTGAGCCGAGAGTAAAAAAAGCTCACGGAAACCCGAGCTTTTAGCTCACAGGGATCACTTGCACAACCTTAAATGAAACTCTGTCTGTGATTAATATGAGAATGTGCTGTGGTAACACTATTAAACTGACAGAAAGTAAAGAAAAGCGTCTTAGCCCCGCTTCGATGCACAGATTTGAAAGTGGTATTGATCTTCCCAACTATTCACAGCAGAGAAGCAAACAAACATATCTCTCTGTTGCTGCAAAGGACTTATTACAAACATAATGTACTTTATATCATAAATAATATCAAGTTTTTAGAGACCAGACAATTCCTTTCTCTTCTCTTATTAACACTCATCCTACTGCCACTTGGCCAGACTCACGAAACTCAGGTAAACGCATTAACCAACATTATTATCACAAAGAACTCAAATGCTGGCATCGACTCCCAGTTAGGCAACAAATTCATCTGCATAAATCTGCACAGACACACATGCTTCCCTCGGTTTCACCATTTCACGACAAAAGCGAACTGCGCTACTAAATATTTTTACTACGATGAAGAAGCGCGGACAGACGCCACACCATGCAATCATCTATATTCAGCTCTCCCCGCGTCTACAGCACAGTGCGGGGAGGTGCTGTGCTTTTGTGTACGGTGGGGGCGATAGATTTTATGCTGATCACATGCATCAAGGCCAGACCAGACAGGGAGTTATGATGTTTGGGTTGTTGCTGGGTGATACTGAATGAATCAATAATGAGCCGGAACAGAGTTGAACAATCTGACTCTTTATGTCTTTAAAGATGTCGCTGCAGTGTCTTGAGAACTATTTGCTAAAGTGTTGCAGCTGGCCCAGACTAGTTTCAGCCAGACACACGATCCCGTCACCTGCGGTATTTCTAACATCTGAAACCATCGTGTTTACGCCCATATCAGCAGCTAATGTAAGCACACAATTTAAGGAAAACATATATGTTGTTTGTGTGTGTGTGTGTTACCGTGTTTACATATCTTTGTGGGGACCAAGAATTGGAAGTTTACTATGCTTGTGGGGACCAACAGCCCTTATGAGGACAAAATCCCAGTCCCGATAAAATTGAAGGCATTTTTGATCCTCAAAATGTGGTTTTAGTAAGGATGAGGGTTAAGGGTAGGATTCTTTTTGATGGTCTGGGTTAGGACAAGCATTATGTCAATTAGATGTGAAAACACAGTGTGAGTGTGTGTGTTTGTAAAGGGAACACGAAAGATAGGTGGGCCTTGTTTCTGTACGGAGTCACATGTAGGAGCTAATTGCTTGTTGTTAATGTTTAATATTGATCTCAGATGCAGCGACTGTTCTGCTGAAGTGCAAGTGATCAGCTCGGTGTTCAGGAAAATGCCCATTAGCTGTAATTAAGAGTCATCTGAGAATATGTGCAGCAAAGTTTTTACCTTTCAGAAGATTTTTGTCTCTAACGTGATCCAGATTATCGCTTTACCTTCAGCGTTGTATCCGTTACAACAGGATATGAAGAAAACGGCACTACTTTCGTACTTATTTTAGTTTCATGTTACATTTTTGTGCATTTTAGCAAAAAATGTCAACTTTAAATGAGAAAGAGAAATACCACACAGATCTATTGTAATGTAGAGGGTAAAGCATGTTTGGGCAGTGAAGCTGAATCAGTGTGCTGGAGAAGGTGCTCCGCTGCCTGTTGTGATTCGGAGGGTGGCGGGATTATCTGTGATGGATCACAGTTTGTTCAGTGGCCTCCTCTCCACCACAGCTTCAAAAGTGTCCAGCCAATCACAGAGCAAAACAGGCTTTGCTGCAAACCTCCTTCATTTTGACACACTGAAGAATCACATTCCTCGGGAATCAGAGCCTGCTCATGCCCTCCTCGTATACGGCCTTCCAGTTCAGCTTATTGTACGGTAATAATCACAGCAATACATTTTTTAAACACAGAAAGATTTGTAAGCTTCTTGTTTTTAGCCAAGAGTAACGACTGCAGCTTTGGCATGTGGAGCTAATCATGAAAATATGCAATAATGTGAAAATGAGCTGCTACAGAAACACTGATCACTTTAGTTGGAGCATCAAACACCAAAATGGCTCCTTTGACAGGGCCGTCAATAACGTATGTAACGCTCGAAAGAGTTATGTGGTTAATTATTTGAGCATTTTAACCAGCAGAGGCAGACGCGCTCTTCCAGTCAAAGTCTCAGACATGTGAGGAAGGACTCGCGTGTAAGCGGCTAACCAAAGCCAACTCAGGTGAGCGCATAGTTTTGCTCACATCTGCATTTTGGCAGCTGGATATTTGGAGGATGCCATTTAAATTCAATTCAATTTTATTTTATTTATATAGCATCAAATCACAACAGCAGTTGCCTCAAGACACTTCATATTGTAAGGTAGACCCTACAATAATAGGTACAGAAAAAAACCCAATCATATGACCTCCTATTAGCAAGCACTTTGGCAACAGTGGGAAGGAAAAGCTCTCTTTTAACAGGAAGAAACGTCCGATAGAACCAGGCTCGGGTGGGGCGGCAATCTGCCACGACTGAATGGGGTGAGAGAAGGTATGCTGATTGATTAATTGCGTTAAAACTGCACTTGCAGATTAGCAATAAAGAAGGATTTAAAACACTTATCTTGCTGTAGTGACAATGATTCTGCAATATTGGCCTAAAAAGCCGAAGCAGTATTTCTCAGAGTGCATGGGTCAACAAGCGACCCTGTCTCCTAAAAATGATGTTCACCTTATTCTCAGTGATGTTTCTGAGGGAAAGCTAATTCTGTTCCCACCTAACAGTTTAAAAAGTGCATAAATGACAGGAGTTTGATACAGAAGAAAGGGATTCGACTACTGTATCGCACCGATGTTCTGGCACTTTTGGGTCTTTAAACTTTTAATTTTGCCTTCAGTGCTCTTTAGTTTTATTTTTGCTAACTGTTTGGTTAGAGTTGGGACGCAACAAAAGATCACAGGTCAAAACAGGCTCTTTCACAACCTCCTAAGAAGCTGCTCCATTTTACAACAGCAGCAGAGCAAAAAAGCAAAAATAGGTCTCCCTCAAAACAAGAAGACGGGACTGCCACATGTTATAACGTTCAAAATCAACCCTGTCTTTGCAGTGTGAACACCCAGCAGCAGGCGCCAGGTCCTATACGCTGCACCTACGCTGTACAGAATCGAACAGATTCCCATGAGCACTGCGCCGATGAAATTTTCATGGCAGAGTCTGGTGTGATCTGAGGGGCTCCGTGCCCTAGCGATGGGCACCTGCCCTGGCTGCAATGCATTATTTAAAAACACTCATTCAATCCAGGCTTCAGGGGACACCTTTTGTTACCCTGTCAGAACCAGTAAGTGTAACCCGGCTGAGGAGGAGACATTTTTGCGAGTCGGTGGAGCAGAGCTTGAGGAAGAACGGGTAGATAAAGGAGGCGTGAGGGGGTTAGCTGTGGCAGAGGGAAACTGAAGGTCGGGGCCTCGGCTCTTTGCTCTACGGACAGCACCGGCGAGAACGCTTTCCCGTGACCCCTGCTCCGGTTACACGTGTCAGTCAGAAATAAAAGGTGAGATGCTTACGAGACAAAGCACGAGCACACACAGCCTTCTCAGCAGCTTACGCTCCCTCTGGAGAGGTCCACAAAGTAAATTTAAGAGAAAAAACAAATTGCTGATGCAAATTAGTCGATGAGACGTGGGAGATCAGTCTGAGTGGGAGGAAGAACATCTGACCTGTGCTTTGATTGCTGACTAAATATCAAGGCCCGTCATTTAAAGTGTGTCAGGTTGTATTATAAGAGCCACAAAACCAGAGCATCCGTCTCACCCTTATCTTCTTTCTCTTAAGACGCAAAATGATTCGTACTGATTTTAAAACCATAAGCAGCACCAAACGACAAGAACAAAAACCCTCTACGACATCACGTCTGATCTCTCTTCCTTTCTCGCCACCAACATCACGCAAGCAAACTAAGACTTTGCTCCATGTCCACACATCAAGGAGATCTCTCCCACTGTCATGTCCCCGGGAAACACACACCTGACATTTAGCCCCAGGCTGTCCCAGCTCGCCTCCGGAGACAAGGGCATCTCGGCTGAGTTTAGCGAGCTAAAACACAGACAGTTAGCAAATTAACTCTCATGTCTTTGTTTCAATAATTCAGCAGCGAGAGCAGCGGCAGGCCGAGGAAGCAAGCGATGGAGGATGAGGCAGGGCCTCTAACTGCATCTGCTTTCACATACATGCCTTTTAGAAACAATAAATACTGAATTGAAAGCGTGATGGGATTAAAGCACGATATATTCTTCCCTTAATATGAAACATTTACACCCAGCATATAAACACAGTGTGGCTGTGCCCAGTGTGGATGCACTGATGTATCACTTAAAGGTGAATGAGAGGGTGGATGCCCGTTTGAGACACCTGTGATAGAGTGAAGCTGTTTCGCTAAAGCTTATTCCCGCTGCGCAGCGGCTGTGTATATTTTTTGGGCTCAGTTATGGCATTTCCTTTGTCAAAACAAATCAGCGTCACCGAGCATGTAAACAGCAGTGGCTTTAGCCATGGGTTAATCCACACATTGTTAGACACACACAAGCACACACGAAGCCTCCTCTCTCCCTCTCGGCTCTGTGGTGTTACCTGCTGACAGAATCACGTGGAACTTTTCTCAGAGTTTAGCAGTAAAACTGGATTTTTAACCCACAAAAGCTGTTTTTAGGCGAAAGAGGCAGACGAGAGCGATTTACTTTACCATCCGATAACATGATGACAACTTTAAAAAGAAGCTTTTGTTTTGTAACCGACGTATCTTTAGGAACACACAGAGCCTCGTTTGCCCGATCGAGGCTTTTTCCCGTGTGCTAATAAAAGACACGCACACTTCTCATCTGTGTGCTCTGTTGCCAAACTGATTAACAACTTCAGGCACGTAGCTTCAATATTTATACTCTCTTCTTTATTTCAAGTGAGAAAACTAGCAAATTTGTGCGGATGCACCAGAAGCAGCTGACGAAAGGCGGCATTAATTGACTGTTGACATATCTGAATGAAAGCACAGTCAGCCAAAGGGTGCTGAGGGTAAATCGAGGGCTTCTTTACTTTTAGAGCAGTGTTTCTGCCTGTGTTAGCGCGCAGCTCTTTATGCTTCCTTCAAAAGGCTAAAATGCAGATGGCAGAGCCATCTGTGTAGAATCAAAACCATGCATTCAGACCTGAAGATCCCCATTAAAGTGCATGTAAATACATGGGAGGAGTCGGGGGAGGAGCAGAGGATGTAAAGAAACCCATGTTCAAAACAAACTGATTAACTTTACACTTGAAGCTCTTTCCCCACATAAATCCAACAGCGCTCGAAACCACACGGACAAACCGAGGATTAGAAAACAAACGCGAGGAGCAAGTTCTTTCAGAAACCAAGCACGAGTTTAAAAAAAGAAGAAAATCAATAAAAATAAGGTGTGGCGTCGATCCGTGAAACATTTTTTTGTGAATGGCGCCTTTAATTAACGTGCTGGCTCCATCGGTGCACAATTCAAAGAGGTTCCAGTTACATAGGAGACATTAATACGGAAGCTTCTGTGTCACTCCCGTCCAAATTAAATTAAATAAAACACAGAAAAGTGCAGAGAGTAATTAATTTCTCTGGCTGTGAGGGCACCGGTTCCTCCTCCACCTTTATTAGTATTATTAGCTTGTTTGCTCTTTACAAGATGCCTCATCACAACAACGTTTCTCAAGGATCTGCAAAGAAACCCCCCCCCCCCCCCCCCCCCCCCCCCCCCCCCCCCCCCCCCCCCCCCAGCGCGC
>VUQR01014105.1:0-29969 GCA_015108515.1 Hemichromis elongatus | reverse complement strand
GTTAAGCTGAAAGAAAGATGCTTTAATGACAGGAGGCACACATGTGTCCACTGGACCATCTGGGAACTCTTCTTGTTTAGCACTCGTAATAACACAAACACTAAATCCTCCTTCTCTGGTGCTGTTGTGTAGCAGTGTGGACACCTGAGACTGTCACCTGTCTGTCCTGCACTCTCTCTTTGTCTTTCTCTCTGATTGGCTCATAAAAATATGAACATGTATTTATAAGTTACACTTGTGTTTGAATCCTGCAGCTTAGCACACATTTGATTTCCATGTGTGACGACTGCAAGTGTCCAGAGTGAGGACAGACTGAGGAGCCACTGCTGCACATCATCTGTGAGGCTTTGCAGCCCTGATGAGCCACCAGGACAATAACCGCTTCAAGGAAGTCATTAGTTCGATTAGTTAGCAATTTGTTCAAACAACGTTCCTATGCCCTGATTATTTAAGTGCTACACTTCTTTTAAATATGCAAAATTAGGACGATGGCCAGTGTAACTGCAGAGGGATAAAATGTTTTTATAGTAAAAAACCAACATTCAGTTTTTAATGGAAACATATACACTATAATGGTACCATTTAGTCTTCTTTCTTCCCCGCTTGTGTTTGATTTCCCATGAAAACCACAATGAGCACTCAGATGGACTGGCGTGATGCTCCCATCTCCACACCCAACATGATGTCCTGTAGGTACACACCACCCTGTTGTTCCTTCATTTCAATTTCATTTCAGTGCACTTGAAGAACTAGAGATTTGGTCCTTTGAGCAGTGGCTTCGTTTTCCTCACACAGAGGTTTCCACTTATGGAGTACCTGTAAGCAATATCCTGGTTACTTTGTTCTCTGTAATTATGCAGGCTTCACAAATGAAATGTGGTATAGGTTTATTGATGTCACAATGCTACGTATAGCACCTTTAAATGTCAGGGCTCCACAACAGGAATTCATCGACACGCGTTAGCCATCCCTGCTGTTCATGTGAATACAAAACTAGAGGGCTGAAAAACAGAAAAGTATGAGTGGTCATTGTTATATGTCTGTCAGCTGTTTGTGTGTGTTCATTGTGATTACAGAAATCTTTATTTTAAAGGAAGAAAATGCTTCCGAAACAAGAACTCCAAGGGCGCATATACAACACCTACAGTACACCTTGTCCTGGTAACATTAAAGTTACTGTGATTACGTAGAGACAAAATTAAAATGCGAGTCTATTTAAAAGTTCAGTAATATGGCACCATTTTCAGGCTGTCACAGAGTACAGTGCTTTGTGATGAAAGTACTATTTACAATAAAAAATAACACAAAAAAATCAGCAAGGGGTTGCTGAGTGTCTTAAAAATAGCGCTGGAGACGAGTGACTTGACATAAAACTATGTTCATACCTGTCTGTTCCACTTTAAATACACATCTTATTTCACATGAATCATTTTAAATAGAGCAAACATTTCTGCTGTAGGAAAACGAAAGATAAAGAAACAAACGTTGGGTGACGTGTAACGTCCACATGTGTGTCACATCGCAACATAAAACATGTAAAAATACCAGCAGTCCTGTCAATAATAACATTATTTGAACAATGAAACAATGGAAATCTCTTCTCAGCATCTTCTCTGACGACGGATTTTGACTCGTCCTCATTTCTGAGTAATTATAAACTGTACAAGAAACATTCACAAGTGTGCCTATGCAGTAAAGATCTCTTTTTCAGTTACTGTTCTTGGCTTGTGGGTAGACCTAAAATCACTGACCTCATGTTTCATCATTTTCTACCATTTTAAAGGTGAACACTTTGGGGAAAGTAAATGCGAGTGACAAATGAAAGGAAAATCGATATATATGCAGTTTTGGGCTACCTTGTGCTCTTTGGGGGATGAATATAATGAATATATAAAACACCAGAGCGATCACTCAGATGTGGTGGACCATGGCGTGATGGAACCACTCCATCATATTTCTCTGATGTTACTTCCACTACAGAACACTTATTTATATTTTTGAATGTAGAGACTGTCATATAAACACAGCGCACACACACACACATGCAGCCCTACTGATGAGTCGCAGTATTTGCCCAGTCATTGAAAATGAAGAGCATTTGTAACCATAATAATTTTGCCAATAGCTCAGCTTTATTCACTCTTGTTTTATTTTTGCTGTTTTCTCCTGGAGCACCAGCTGAGTCCTTGTGTCTTCACTATGTCATATATAAATACTCCAAAAACATGGTTGAAATACTGAATTAATTTCCCCAGTCAAAACTGTCTGTAACATGTCAATAAAATATGTAAATGAGCAGGTTATGATGTGACCAGAAGATCTCTTACTGAATTTTGGTTCACAATTTGGTGCTAATTATAGCAAGTGCACATTTTAATGTAATTGTTCATAAAAATGACTTGAATATAAACATAATAACCACACCGTACATGTACACTTCACATACAGACTACTATTAGCAGGCTGGCAATTTCTGAAATATGAACAACACACCTGATCCATTTATATTCATCCATGTGTAAATTCTGTCCGATTTAATGCACAGTGAACCCGTTTGGACTGTGCAGCTGTGCAGCAATGGTAGCATTTTCTGATTCACTTGGCTTAGGATTGAAAAAAAAGGTCTAAGAGCAACAGTTTGTACTTTTGAGTCTTGACTTAAGTCAATAATAATAATAATACTTTTTCAAATAGTTCTGACTCTTCTGACAAGTGAAAAAATGTTATTTACTTTTGTTTTATTGAATATAAAACATGTCCTTACTAGAAAGTGCAGGATGAACATCAGATGACGTTGAAGGAGTCAATTTTTCCTTTAATTTGTCACCTGTGTTTCATTAAATGACTATATTTCATATTTTAGGTTGGTTTGACAACAAGATGAAGATATCAGGCTCTGCCCTTAAAATCACAGGTTTTCCATTTGTGTATGATGTTATGGAGCAGACGAGAGCAGAGAGGAGGGGGTAGGTGCAAAACCCAGGTAGAGACAATATCTCACATATGGACATCCAAACAATCAGGGACTTTCCACAGGACACTGATACATAGAAAAATACACACGGGTTTCTTCCAATTAAGTCAGGTAAACTTTTAACAGTGACCACATATAAAAGAATGACTCTTTCAGAGGTACGGATTCAATGTCAACATAATCAACAACAGAAAAACAATTCAAGTGGAGAAAAATAAAAATGATTACACTAACATGACATGTTTGTGCTTGTGAGGACATTGACTCATCACTATAAGAGTGCTGCAAAATAAGACTGTGTCAGAAACGGGAAAAACCCATAAATCATAAATCAGGGTTTGGCAGTCCACTAGCCCCAGTGTCCTTGACTACCAATGTGCACTAAGTGGGTTTAATAAATAAAGTGCAGGATAGTTCTAGAAACAATTTTCATGTTCTATACTGTTTTTTTTTTTAATGTATATGGATTAATCTCATTGTTGAAAAATCAGTCAACAAAGAAATCAATAAACACTTAACAAGTACATTCCTGTAGTATGAGCAAAACTGATACCTGTACCAAACACCTGTAATCACGCTGGGGATGTGGTGTGTTTGTATTGTGCATTCAGATACAAAGCAAACCACAGTCACTTTAGGGAAGATCCCATGAAATAATACAAATATCACCAGAAAAGAACTGCATTTATCAGAGTTTACTATACTATAAAAGTTTCCAGAGCTCCTCTGGCTTTTTGTACATTCATGAAGATGATATCAAACCTGTCCTACTGTGCATTCTACAATACAGGAACCATTGATCAGACAGCATTTAAAGGACGTGGGGGTCTGATCCCTGGTTACTGAAACTGCTTTTGGGTACATGGAACAGCAGTGCCAGCAGGCCAAGCAGAGTGCAGCTCTGGCAGTAGTCAAGGCAAAAGCTCAGGTATGAGAGAGGTTCATAGAGGCCATGGAAGAAGCCTTTCAGCTGGCCTTGAAGAAATTCTGGTAAATTGTCAGGGAAAGCAGTTCCCTTTCACACTCTATATAATGGGGATGGGACCATAGTTGGGATGCTGACCTCCACTGAGGACTATGCCAGGGTCCTGGAACCTTATATTCAGGAGGTACAGGCGGGTTTTCATCCTGATCACGGAACACTGGATCAGCTCTTTATTTTCCCAAGGATACTTGAGGATGCATGGGACTTCCCAAACAGTCTACATGAGTTTTGTGGACTTGAAATAGGCATTCAATTGTGTGTCCTGTTGGAAGTGCTTTGGGAGTATATGGTATCAGGCTCATTGTTGTGGCCTAACCGGTCCCTGTACAATTACCGTGTACCCATTACCAGAGCCCGGTTCATATTGTTGGTAATAAGTCAGACTTGTTCTTTGTGGCTGTTTGACTAAGGGAGTGCTGTTGTTTGTTACGATTTTGTCCATAATTTCTATGGACAACATTTCTAGGTAGATTAAATAAGAAGTCTGGGGTGATAGTCACAGGATCTTGAGATTCTCCAACTCTGGTGGTTCACAGCCAAGTGTGGTGAAGCTGGGATAAGAAATGGCATTTCAAAATCCAAGACATGGTCCTCAGATTGAAAAGGGCTCTTTGGGTTGGGAACAAGTTA
Organism: Hemichromis elongatus; assembly: GCA_015108515.1. NCBI lineage: Eukaryota > Metazoa > Chordata > Actinopteri > Cichliformes > Cichlidae > Hemichromis > Hemichromis elongatus. The sequence goes on along the minus strand of VUQR01014105.1, from coordinate 25,380 downwards.
CTACCCCTGGTAGAGCAGTTATAGATCTTGGGGTCTTGTTCATGATTTAGGGCAGAGTGGACCAAGAGATTGGATTGATAGATTCAAGAAGCATCTGCAGTGATGCTGGTCTGTCATGGTAAAGGGAAAGCTGGGTGTTGAATTATAGCTACACTCTCACGTTCACCTATGGTCACGATCTCCAGGTAGTGACCATAAGAATGAGATTGCAGAGACCACATAGAAATGAGCTCTCTCCGAAGGGAGCCTAGGCTCAGCTTTAGAGTTAGAGTGAGGAACTCTGCCATTCAGGAAAAACTAGGAATAGAGCCACTGTCCCCCCACACTGCAAAGAATCAACCGAGATAATTAAGGTCAGTGTTTCCCAACCACATAGATGTGCCGTGAGACATGATCAGGTGTGCCGTGGAAGATTATCTGGTTCCACCTGATTGGTGCTGTAAGCGATCAGCGTAACGGGCAAAAAATTTACATTGTCTTCCACTAGAGGGCAGTACAATGCCCTGCTGCAATTAAATGGGTTTCAATCAGCCAGTAAAACAAAAGAAGAGGAAGCAGAAATTACATAATAAACATGGCGTGAGACGTGCGTAAGTGCAATAGATAAATATCTGAAAAGAGAAAGTAGTCAGTCTGACCTGGTCCTGGAGAAAACTCCAGCCCAGACAAAGGTCCTAGCATGAGTAGTGTCGGAAGAAAGCAAAAAAGGTATACTGGGGACAAAATGAGCCAATTCTGCTTCGCCTGGTGCGTGGGCAAAAATGATCAATATGCTTTTTGTGACATTTTTGTTTGGTAGTGTGTCGTGTGATTTTTCTAATTTGAAATATGTGCTGTGGCTCCAAAATGTTAGGAAACCCTTCCGGTTGCCTTCTAGATCATGTGTTTAGCACATGTCCCATTGGAACGAGGCCCTGGGAAGATCCAGGACACTCTGGAGAAATTATATTTCTTGGAAAATCCTTAGTGTCTCACCCTAACCAGTAACAGCAGATGGCCACCCCTCCCTGAGCCTGATTCTGATGGAGGTTTCTTGCTGCTAAAAGGGATTAAAATGTCTTGATGCATGCTCAATCATCCAGCTACGTAAATCCCAAGAGGTTGATTCTGTTCATCTGGACGTAGCATTTTCAGTGGGAGAAATGTTTCATCATCATCCAAGTGACTTCAGTCTCAGCTGACTGCAGGTTTCCCCAATCTAATAAACAGCCCATTGCACAATAACGGAAACTAGCAGCACTGTGGGCTGGTCGGTTCCTTGATCATTAATATGCAAATCGTCATGACCACTGATGAACAACCAATGATCAAAGCCCATTGATCCGGAGTCTATTTACACCTACAGGCCAGTGGACACTCATTCTATGACGAGGATGTACACATCCTGGACAGGGAGGAACGCTGGTTTGAGGGCGGAGTCAAGGAGGCCATTTTCATGAAAAGGGAAAGACCATCTCTGAATGGAGGAGGGGCCTTAGGGTACATCGGTCACCATCTTTCAATGCTGTGATTGCAGCCATTCCCCAACTCTCTGTGAATGGTACTCATGGTCTTGATCAGTGGTTGTTCATCAATGGTCATGACGATTTCTGACCTGACAGCCCATTGTTCATTCAGTGGTCTGGTTTCAGTTATTGGGTAAATTGGTTGATTATAAGGTTGGGGAAACCTACAGTCAGGCTGAAGAAGTCCCCTGGATGAGTGACGAAATGTTTCTCCTACTGAAAACGCCACAACCAGATGAACAGAATCAACTTTTTGGGTGTTAACAGGGAGTTTTTCCTTCCCACTGTTGCCAAAGTGCTTGCTTGTAGAGGGTCAAATGATTGTTGGGGTTTTCTCTGGTGTATTATTGTAGGGTCTACATTACAGTATAAAGTGCATTGAGGGGACTGCTGTTGTGATTTGGGGATGTATACATAAAATTGAACTGAAGCGCTGGAGGAGGTGGATGGGGAGAGGGTTGTCTGGGCGTTTGCTTAGCTGGCCCAAAGATGGATTAATTTTTTTGCATTACAGACTCTACATGGATAAATGTACAGGGCCACATGCACATTAAACCTCCAGGAGCCATGGAAACTCATGCCACAGTTTTTGTGCTTACATTAATGCCAGAGGTTTGGACCTCCTCAGTTTCTGAGTAAGCAAATCAGTGACTTTACACATTTACACATTACATGCCTTAGCACTGTAACGGCCCATTAGTGGCCGAGTTACTCTGGCTGCTAAAAGCTTCCACTTAAAAATAATAATACTCCTTAAAATTGATTATAAAATACATCTAGGAAGGAGGGAAGAAATTGCACTAACCGACATGCTGCATTAATTGCATTCTATTACAGTGCCATGCAGAAATTCATTGAGCTCTTTATAATGACCCATTCTTTCATAAATGTTTGTAAAGACAGACTGCATGGCTAGGTGCTTTATTTTATACACCCCTGGAAATGGAGCTCTTGGTCCATATAACTGTAGATTCCAAATGAATTCAATTTTTGAAACGAATAGGCAAAGAATCACTGAATGTAATAAAAGTGCAAAACACAGGATTTCTGAAGAGGACATAAACCACAGACTCCTAGCTGGCTAGCTTGTAACTTCCTCTTGAAAACAAATTTCTTGGCGATCAGTGTCTGCGTCTAATAAAAGCCATTCTGGTGCTTTAAAGTAACAGTACCAAGACAGAAGAGCAGAATTTGACGTCCTGGGACGAGAACACGTAGGTTTTACAGTGTATCTGAATGCAGATTTCTAAAACCCAGCCTCCAATGATTCATATTTACTTCAAACAGGGCTCCAGTCCTCGAGGAGCGCTGTCCTGAAACTCTCCCGTGTGTCCCTGTTGCAACCAGAGATGGGAAGTAACATGTTACAATTAATGCATTACTGTAATGACTAAAGTAAGTGATTACTATTACAAGAAAAGTAATTAGATTACTGTTACTTTCCCATAAGCATGCTGTGTTACCGCGTTACTAAACCGTGATTTAGTTTGTGAGAATGTCTCGTGACAGTGACGTAGGAGCGCGTGACGTCCGTGGCAGCAACAGACATGTGTAGATCAACAATGCATAATATGGAGTGTTGGAGAGAGTACGACTATGCAGCGTTTAAAGCTTGGGAGTACTCACATTACTTTGAGTTTGATATTGTAAAAAGTGACAAAAACATTAGCGTCCTGTGTTCACTTTGCATGGGAGGAAACTTCTTTCTACAGCGAAAAATCTGAGCGAGCAGCGAGCACGCTGCCACAGGAACCCCCGGCTCCCCCCGCTGTGGCACCGGGCAAACTTCCACCCGCCCCACTCCTGATAAACAGGTGAACATAGATTTAAGAGCTGCTGAATCTTTTGATTTATGTTTATGTTTAGGTAGGTTTGCTGCATATAATTGAAAGAATTTTTCATTTGATTCAATTTTATATGATGGCTTATGTAGAAAAAATAGAATTGGGCTGAAAGGTCTATAACACATTCAGGTTGTGTATCATGTTTTAAAAAGTAACTAATTACTTTTAAAAATAAGAACTCAGTAAAGTAACAGGATTAATTTGTTGTAGAAGCAATCAGCAATATGCAACTAAATACTTTTTTCAAGTAACTTGACCAACACTGGTTGCAACAGACCTGAATACAATTAGTAGGCCACTAGCAGGACTCTATAGACCTGACTGCATGCTCAGGTGCCAACCTCTAACCCTACTTAAGTAAATGTAAGTGTTTGGAAAAATGTACTTCTAAAAGTACTTTTATTGCACCGTGTTCATTCACTCATGAGCTGCTGTAACATGAATCAAATGGCTGAATCACCACGTCAGCATGCAGTCAGGTTCTACAGAGTCTATCTAATGAGCTGCTGATGGTATTCAGGTGTGTTGAAACTGGGACACATGGAAACGTTTCAGGACGGCGGCCGCTGAGGACCGGAGTTCGAGACCCTTGACTCTAAACAAACTAAGCGCTCTTAACTGCATTGGTGTAAACAAAGAACTCATATGATAATATGACTTAAAATATAACTCAGTGATCCCCTCCCTTGACATAACATTACAAATTCAAAATCAAAGGACAAAAATAGACAACACAGATGTGGGCCTACGTTTCTTCAGCTTTGTTTGTTGTTCTATCGAGATGTATAAGGCTGGTCCAGTCATTATATGTTTCTGGCCATTCACAGTGTCCTGCTGCATGATTGTCTCTGGTCAGAAGGTCAGAGGTAGAAGCCGGTGGCTGGTGGGTCTGGAAGCGTAGGCAAAGTCTCAGGGCTGGGTACCTGGAGTGTAGGAGGCACAGATCCATTCCTGTTAGGCAGGGCACAACCTCCTGGGTAACTATTGTTTAGCATGCAGCCATTTTCCATCTGCAAAGGATATAAAATATCATAAACACCAAAGCAGTTGATGTGATTTAAGAATCGTATTTGTTTGCCATTTGGCTCACAGTGGGCATTTTTGTAAGACAAAGATTATATAAAAATGATTTATAGTCTTACAATAATCTTAAAAGCAGAAACAAAAACCCAGACAAATAAATAAGGTCAAAACCTTATTGAGGAAGACAGTTCAATATTATGGTGCATATATCTGTGAATATCAGATAACGGGTAAAGACCCTACAATCTTCTTCTTTTGGCTTCCCCCCTTTAGGGCTCGCCACGGCGGAGCATCGGCCTCCATTGCAGTCTGTTCCTACCGTTCTCATCTGTCACAACAACCGTCACCATTTTAACGTATCTACTCCGTGGTTTTCTTGAGTGCTTGAAATTGAAAGGCCACCAGACTAAATTGTTTGTGAAGATGTTTCAGCCCTCATCCAAGAGACTTGTTCAGTTATAAAAACCAACGGTGGAAAGTCCCAGATATTGACTTCCTAGTGGTAGTTGCCCCTTTGGAGGTGCTCCCGAGAGTGGTTGACCCAACAATGATCATGTGAGCCAAGGTGCGAGTGGGTGATGAGGCGCCTGGAAGTGATCTCAAGAGTGTTTGATAGAGGGGGGTGGTGTCTGGTTGCTCACAGTGAATGGAGATGGGGTCTATTGTATAAAGTGCTTTGAGTGCTCCAGGAAAGAAGAAGAGCTCTATATAAGCATCAGTCTGTTTAACATTTACTTTTCTCACCTTTTAACCATCTGTGTTCTCAGTCCAAAACGTGGACACTGGCTTCCCTGAAAGAGTCACCTTTGTGTACAGAGGTGGCTATTCTATGATGTGCCCAGTTTTTGTAGAGTGGCTGTTTGGGTCAAGCCCAAGGAGGCCAAGCACTCCTCACAGCACTGCACAGCATACACTATGCTGCTTAGTTGTGTTTGAGTTTGTGCTTGGGATGAACTGCTTCATCCAAAGATCTTCTGCCTCATGTTTTCCTGACTTTTTTAACACCTTGGCTCATGTGATGACACACATGGTCAATAGTGGGTCAATAACCCCCCTCGGTAAATGCCTCGGATAAATAACTGGGATTCTCCAACAGTTGTTTTTATAACTGAACAAACCTCTTGGACGAGGGGTGGGATGTCTTCACAAACTTAAAGAAGTCCAGTTTCCTTCTGTCGCTGTCTCCTCCTTTAAAAAGTAAAATGTTTTTAACTAACCTGGGTACAAACATTGTATGCTGGGCTCAGGAAGGAACCTCCGAGCTGCGTAGCTAAAAAAGATTTCAATGCTATAACAATGTGCCACTTATGAGCAACCTCACCTTGCTGTGACTGGGGTCATCGAGGATCTCAGAGGTCACCATGCCAAAATGGTCGAGCTGGTGGCAGGGCTTACCCACTCTTAGAATCTGCTCCAGGGAGGTATTGGAGGAAGGGCACTGCGACAGACTGGACATGACCTCCAACAAGGGGTCCGGGATCTGCTCTGGGTGGCTTTTGTGGTTCATTCCATGAAAAGATGCAACTGTGCACTCAGCCCCCTGCTGCTCTGCACTTTTCTCAAGCAAATCATTTCCACTGATTGTGTAATCCACATTGTCCAAAGCGGGCTTGTTATAATCACTGCAAGACTCTAGTGAGGTGTTTGCAAGAGTGTTTTGGCTGTTATCAATGCAGAAACCACTGCCAGGGCTCTCGCTGAAGCTGTAGTTCTGCCATGGCATTTTTTCTGCTGAATGCTCTGGGCTCGACGGACCACACAGTCCGTCCAGGTTTGCTGCCGTCTGTTTGGCATGGCACTGTTGTGAGAGCTGCTTCTGGGTCCTTGGTTGCTGTTCCTGGTGAAGGTAGTGTTGGTGAAGCTTGCTATTTAAGTCTGAGGCCTTGTCACTGAAAGTAGTCTGTTGTGTGGTCAGTTGTTCCAACTCTATCTCTGCAGGGACGAGAATGTCTTGAGCTGTCCATTGTCCATTGGCAATAGACTGATTTTGCCCCAGCAGCTCTCCATTTACTATCCTGTGAGGGAAACAGTCACTGTGCTGGCCCCAGTTATGAGGTACTTTAGTGGTTCGCATGTTGAGATGTTGTTGCATCTGCTGGGATAGCTGGACAATGGGAGTGTGCTCCATTATTGGAGGTTTAGAGGGACGAAACTGCATTTGCACACTTGTATCGAGATTATTTTCTGATGATGACACTGTTGTGGAGGTTGCTGGGGAAGAGCTAGGAGGCACCTGTCCTCCATGTACTGTGGAATCAGTCCTTGCTTCTATTGAGTCATAGATATAAGAGAGAATCTCATCATTTGTCAGCAGATCATCCAAAGTGGGAACATGCTCAGGGTCCATCTCAACTCTGATCATACGCTCATCTAGCAGCAGCAACTCCAGGTCCTCAGCACTCAGGCCCAGCCCTTCCAGAGCTCCAAACAGCTCGCTGTTTGAATAACTCCTCTCTTCTGCACCCATGACCCCTTGGCCTTCCAACGAGAGGGAGTCCAGAGTAGCCAGCAGTGGGTCAAAGCTGGTACCTGGTTCTGCAATACCTGGACCTACAACACCATTAGTATGTTCATTCCAGCTTCTATGCAGGCTGGAGGGTTCACTTTCAGAGAAACTAATGCGCTCTGCAAAGAAGCTGCTATGAAACGACAGTTTGGGCTCCACAGCTGGCTGGCAAACATATACAGACTCATCCTGACTCATGAGTGCCCCAAGAAGGGAGCCAGGGTCCAGACCATCCGTCAGCAGCTTATCGGTCCGGTTCTTCTTTGACTTACTAACATTTTTTACACAGCTTCCATCTCTAAAGCCTGCAATGGGATGATTGGACTGATAGAGCAGGGCTTCTCCTGTAGCATACGTAAAGGGTAGATGCATAGAGCGTTTACGCAATTGTTCTCCTCCTTCTTCATCCCTATAAACACGGAAGACATCATTGTCAGGACTTCTCCGTGCAGTTTTTCTTTTAACAAATAAAAAATATGGTTTGATTGAGTGTCTTATTCTAGATAAATAACCAAATGAGATTTTTGGCAAAACAACTACAGAGGGGTACATACAAAAGTGGCCTCTGGGTGGCGATGATGTAATCTGGTTTCCCATTCTTATACACCAGCCGGGCATTGGCCTGGACCCATTTCCACTGGTTTTCCTTAGTCAGGAGTCTGAACACAGTCAGCCCACTCTCCCCAGTCTTCATCACTATAAACATTAAACACAGGAACTGTTATTCAGAGATAACGTCTTTCCTCTACGACGGTCTAAAGTGATGTCCCAGAAATGTGTTTCCATGAAATCCATAGTATCTGTGTCCTGCCAGGTTGGACAGGGTGGCAGCGAACTGACTTAGAACTTTGTCAGGAGACTGAATTATTCCACCTTTACTAGTGGGTTAGGCTCAGGCACAAAACCGTTTGGCTTCAGTCACATATCTGTCCACTGAAGTGTTCGTGGTGGTGGTGCTCTATGGATCATCTCTGATGCTGTGCCCTATCCTTTCTTCGGGCAGATCTGCAGCTTTGCTCAATCTGTTTACTAATCCCACAGGATTACTTGCAAAAGCTGTCTGAACTCTTTGACCAGGCTGGGCCAAATTTAGTGTACATATACTCTAGTTGTTCAGTAGCAAAAACCTTTTTTTTTTTTTGCGCGCGAATGTTTTGCCATCTAGGTAGCTGCAGGCAATGTTGCTTTAGTGTTTCACAGCCTGCTGAATGGAGGGCTGTGTTTCACTGCTGGATCCTGGACTCTACCCTGTTCTCATCTCTCAGGAGAATCTTGTCCAACGATATATCCTAACAATGACACACATCTTTACTTCTCTGTACAACCTCAATAATGGCCGTCTAGCTTCTGTCACTAATTGGATCTCTCATAATTTGCTCCACCCCCACCTTGCCAAGGCTGAGAACTGTGAGATTAGCTGTTTTTGCTAAGGAGATCATTCCCTGCCAGCGTCAGGCTGGATGTAATGAATTTGGGGATTGCTTTTCACTAGCATGTTAAATTTGAGTCCTTCAGTCTTTTACTTCGATTCACAAATATTGCAGAACTATATTAAGAGTCAGTGTCCTGGAACTTCTAGTGCACCACATTTTCATAAATAAAACAACTTTCTATATATGACATCACATGGCTGCTCTGTGTGTGTATCACAACTGCTCAGAGTGATTTAAGCCATTAGCTTTTGATGATTTCCCTCTAGAGAGAACACACAAGTAGGTCATTAAATACTACAAAAATATAAAACACATGTTTTCAGTATGCAGCTTGGCTTTGCAAATTATGGGTAGGGTTGCTATACTTCACAGTTTTGCATGTTATTTATGTCATTTAGTGACGTTAGATTGTAGAATCATTAGACATTCAATTTAGAATTTATTGAAAATTCCATCCATCCATCTGCTCCCGCTTATCTTTTTCAGGGTCATCGGGGTGCTGGAGCCTATCCCAGCTGTCACACGGCGAGAGGCGGGGTCCACCCTGGACAGGTTGCCAGTCTGTCGCAGGGCCAACACTCAGAGACAGACAACCAATCGCTCTCACATTCACTCTCACATTTTCACACCTATGGGTAATTTAGATTGATCAATTAACCTATCCACACTAACTTCATGTCTTTGGACTGTGGGAGGAAGCCGGAGTACCCGAGGAGAACCCACGCAAACACGGGGAGAACATGAAACTCCACAAAGAAAGACCCCGGCCTGATGGTGGAGCTGAACTCAGGACCTTCTTGCTGTGCGGCAGCAGTGCTAACCACAGCGCCACCATTCTGCCCTAATTGAATTAATTGAAAATTCATTTATTTATATTTTGCATTTATTATTTTATGACAGGGCAGTGGAGCAGACAGCGAAGGAGGGGTAGAGTGGAATAACATGCATTGGCCTTGGATCGCCTGCTCGGCCCACTGTGGTGTGCTGGCGACCTGATTCTACAGCAACTCTTTTTCTTTCCTACTGTTGGCTCAGTGAATGTAATTCCTGATATTGTCCCCTCAGGCACACAGCTCTGGTTATGACCACAGAAGCCCCTCCCACCTGCTGTTCAAAACCTCTGTTTAAATGAGGCAACAAATTAGAAGATAGCCTCGAAGGGAATGGAAATGAGGGGATTTCAGATCCAGACAAATTGAGGGGCTCCACTGAAGCTCTGAATATGTTACACAGGGCACAAGTATTCGGCCACACCTCTTTGACTTTAAATTAACAAGACCGTTTTGGTTGACAGTTGGTTTTTGGTTGTACTTACTTCTGACATGGTTCTCTGCACAGTACAACATATCTGCAGCGTGGATGAACTGATAGCCAGATCCCCTCACCCGCAGTTCAGCCTCCGTGTACCCGAGCACTATCTTCCCCCTGTACAAAAAATGGCCAGAGTTACCTTTGTTACACTTCATTGCATTAAACGTGTTATTAACGTTCTGTAGAGAAAGCAAAAAGAAAACCAAAAAATATAGTTTTATATTTAGCATGGTGACTCTGTGAAACGAAAACCCGCCCACCCGTCTGACATACCCCTAACCCAACCCATGATCAAAGTACATACAATACAACAAAACTTAAGCCAAACCCGTGTGAGGTACCAGCAACCTGGTAGATGTTCATGAAGTCACCAGAAACAGAAGTGAGGTATCTAACTCTAACACAGAGTACTGAGATGTATTTTTACTTTGCATCACAGGCCATGGGGGTGAAGTCCAGCTTGTGTTTGGTTCTAAAGATCATGTTCTTGGTTCTGATCTCTAGAATGGATGGAGGCTGAAGAGGAGTTGCAATAGCGAACAATGCAAGCAGCGGCGGAGCTTTTCCTCCATTTTCTTGCCACTGGTTCTGCCCATGCAAGAACTTGAGCTTTCCCTGGATATTCAGAGCCTGGAAGGAAGCAAAATACTAGTTATCTTTCTTGGTAATGGATGTGACTTTGAATGTGTATTAGTAGATGTGCTATTTTTATAATCTGTGAGTACTACAGGTAGCTGTGAATATGGATCTTTGAGGAAAAACCTCACTGAAGGTGGGAGTTAGCGGGCATGGGAACATGGAAACAGGGAGCCGATGACTCCAATAAAAGCTTGGATCCTTAGAGATGCTCGGGAGCCACGTCCACAGCCCCCAGTGCACAAAATAAAATATTGCAGCAAAAAGTTTGTTGAGTGTTCAGTTAGAGCTGAAAAGTACTCCATAAATACCTGTTCGTGTCTTCAACCCACCAGATATATAAAAATACACAGATACACTCCTGCGATAGACGTCTACTTTCAGAGAACAGGGACGTCCAACGTGTTGAACGTGTGTCATGCATTAGCTTCAGTAAAAATAGACACGTGATAATGTTTTGTACCAGGAAACCAGAAGAGTTGTCCAAGAGGCAGCGAAAGCGACACACAAAGCTCCTCTCCAGGAAGGACGAGTTCTCCGGGGGCAGTTGTTCAGGGTTGTAGGAGACCGAAGATGAGCTGCTGTCCAATTCCATGCCTATGAAAAACAAAGAGGGACTGTGTGGGCCATACTGCAGTGCTAGTTGAAAGCCTGAATGGGCATTAAATATTGATTTTCAAGCTTGCACACAGAAAGTTTTCAAGATTCTCGACATTGTTTAACCATATTAGGTACAGTGGACGATGACATATTCACAGTGTTGGCCATTTCCCATTGGAGAACAGAATGTTTCACATTTGAATGTGCAGTTTTCTGCTTTCTGCTGAACCTCCACCTTTCTTCTGAGAAACGACCTCCCTAAGAAACAACCTGTCATTCAGCAGGTTCCTTTCAATGTTCCTCCAGCTCTGCTTTGCTTTTTCCCACCTCCTACTACTACCCATGCCTCAGCTTCTTGGGACACGCGGGTGCCGCCAAATTCAACATGAGTTGATATTTTTATAATGTAGTAAACTGTCCTGGTTTAAATACTTGTTTTCAATTTTCTACTGGGAGTAAAAGCTGTTTAAAGAAGAGAGTACAAACGGTTTCTGAGAGCACGAGTCCGTCGGTTGTGTCAGCGCTTAAACAGCGTACTGACACATAACACATAAGCATCTTAAAACAGATCTGGGACCACTTCACCTCATTAGCCACGGTGAAGATTACAGAGTCATGTGATCTGACCTGAGGCTGTACTTACAGCTTGATGCCTATGCTGTATGTACCTAACCATCTGATACTGCCATCCAAATGTTTATGGTTATGTTCATGTGGACTGCAGTGGAAGGTCTGTCAACCCTAAACTGACAAAAACAAAGACTTTAGGATCTCTTATTTGAGTATTTATGAAGTTCATCAGCCTGTGAAAGATCACAAGGGTGAAAAAAAATATAATACTCAGTTAGATGATGGCAAAGATAATCTTGAAAGATTTGGAGAATCTGGAGAAATCTGCAAGTTTTGGGTCCAACATGGCAACAGACACAGTGCTGGTGAAATAACTGTAAGGGCTCAGACACAGCTACAAAGGTTAGGTCAACTTCACCAAGCAAAGACAGAATAAAAAGGATAAACCAGGTAGAGGAATTAGGAAAAGCCTTTAAGAGTAGGGCAACTACTGTATCAGACTTATTACACAGAGGGCTCTGTAGTAAAGGAGTCTGGGTGCTGAACTATCACACATGAATAAAGCACGTATGAGGTCAGCGTCATCACCTTTGGGGGATGTTGGAGCAGGAGGATTCAGAGCCCAGTCCAGGTTCCTTCTGAGCTCCTGCTGGTCCTCCGTGTGGACCAGTTCATACACACTCTGGTGCATGACGTCAGTCTGAGAGCCGGGAAGAGGAAAAGAGACCTTTTTAAGCTTTCTGTCAACTTCAAATACAAAACACATTTAGCACCTAATTATATTTTATATTTTTATTTTCCTTGATCTCATGGTTTGTTGATCTCTGTTTGGTGACGTGCAGCAGTGTTTGTAGTGGTACGTGAGCAGGCTGCCTGGGTGAGCTGCAGACAATCAGCTCTTGTTGGGATTAATAATGTTATCTGAGGTTGAAACTGAATCGATGCTGCTGTTGTTGTAAACATGTTACAAATAGAAATATGAGAAGACGCACAGTGTTGTGCCTCCTCATAGAGGCTACATGGAGTTGATGGTAACCATAAACTAAAAAGACACATTAGCTAACCTAATGGTTTTAACTTCAGTCTAAAAGAAGTTAAAGAACAAAACAAAGTTTCAGTGGTTACAACCTGTGTGGGGTCGACACAGCACTTCTTTTAAACACGGCTCCTGGTTCTCTATAATACAGAACCCAGATTATACGCCACCTATACATTTATTACACTTTTATAGTCACAGAACTTCTGCTATTAGTTATGCTATGATGAATATCATCATCGTCATCATTATAAACAGTACTCACACTGAGCTGTGCAAGCTCCACCTGTACATTGCACTAAAAAGCTGGACATTCGACTGTCCAATGAGTGCGAGCGGTGGTGCAGAGACGTGCCGTGGGCTGCAGGATGCTGTTGTGGCCACTGGTTTCTACAAAAGGCCAAGCTATAAATAGGTCTGTTTGCAGCTGTCTGAGCCTGTGACCCCAGCATGCAGGGACTAGACCAGTGGATCAGCACAGACCCCCGTGTTGCTCCTGCCAGTTGATGCACGCAAGCAATGCATTTATCAGCTAATGAAGCTCTGTGTGTGTACCAGTAAAAAGGACTACTTTTGTATTTCAATACAATATAAAATATCCAATAAATACTCAGGACCCAGGGCCTACGTAATGCCAGCATTCACAATGACACCCATATAGAAGGGGCTTCTGTCAGTACCTGTCACCTACCTAAATGCTAAGCTACTCTGGCTTCTATTCAATTCAATTCAATTCAATTTTATTTATATAGCGCCAGATCACAACAACAGTCGCCTCAAGGCGCTTAGTACATACAGAGAAAACCCAACAATCATATGACCCCCTATGAGCAAGCACTTTGGCGACGATGGGAAGGAAAAACTCCCTTTTAACAGGAAGAAACCTCCGGCAGAACCAGGCTCAGGGAGGGGCGGGGCCATCTGCTGCGACCGGTTGGGGTGAAAGAAGAAAGGTTCTGGTTCTCATTAGTAAGGAAAGACAATTAATGGATGTAATTAGAGCAGAAAAAAGGAATAATACCTGATGGAAGCCCAGGTAGTCCTGAATGGTGTGAGAGGAGTAGAAGATGGTCCCACTGGCAGTGATAACCAGGATGAATCCATTGAGAGCCTGTTGATGCACAAAGACACACTCATGTCTGCTCATGTATTACTTTGCTTTCATATGTGAGCTGATACAGGCTGCAGTAGCTGATAGTCATCAGCAGCATCAAACAGCAGATAAAACAATATTAAATCGTTGGATTTTCCTGTTCTATTTTTCCATTTTTGTTCATCTCTATATGTGTAAGAATGATTATAGTTGCTGAAAAGACGGCCAAGTCTTCATTTACATCTAATAACATTTGTGTCAGATAACGGGAGCTGGAATAAACAAGGATCTGAGGTTGTGGTTTGGGGAAGGCCTCTGTGAAGACTGGTGATGGATCACATCCAAATCATGTGAACGGTGTAGGAATTACAACAGTTTGCATATGTGCCTCCCACTTGTTAAGGGACCAAAAGTAATGGGACAATTGGCTTCTCAGCTGTTCCCTGGCCAGGTGTGTGTTATTCCCTCATTACCTCAGTTACAATGAGCAGATAAAAGGTCCAGAGTTCATTTCAAGTGTTCATTTGGAATCCATTGTGGTGGTGTATAGAGCCAAAATGTTAGAATTGTGTTGATGTCCCAATATTTATGGACCCGACTGTAAGTCCTCTGGATTAGTACTGTGATGTTTCTGTCCGTGGTATAGTACGCTAACATTCTTTACTTTATTTATGTGACTTCTTAGACCATACCAGGAAAGCACAGTGGGTGTAACTCTCTGGAAATGTTTTCTAAAAGTATTAAAGTGTGTCAGTGGAGTTTCTAAAACTCCAGAACTTGTGTGTAGAGTGGATGCTAGCAAAAACATAGCAAAGGTCAAATTTTTGTATAAGCAAAAAGTCCCCTTACGTCCAATGTTTACAAATTGAGGTGATAGTTAGAAAAGAAAAGAGAAGGAGACTTGGAGTGACGACGTGGGAGCACATGAAGGAAGATGGAGCACTCGTTGCTTTTCTTCATATGGGAACATCTGGCTCACAGTTCCTCCTCACTAAATAACCATGTCCCAAACAAACAGACATGAACCAAAACACACACACACTGTCAGGTATTCATAACTTGTGGGGACATCTAATTGACATAATGCTTACCCTAACCTAACCATAACCTAACTGTAACCATGTCACTAAAACCACATTCTGAGTCTCAAAAACACCTTCAAACACCTGGGGACCTGGATTTTGGTCCCCATAAGTATAGTAAACTTCCAATTTTTGGTGCCCACAAAGATACACACACACACACACGCACACACACACACATTCCTGCTAGTGCAGCCATGTCTTTCCCAAATCAGGCCACACTCCCGGAGGACTGACTATTGCATGGCATAAAGAGGCCATGACACTCTGATAGCGCACCGGTGATACAATCCAATTATCTGCCATGCTTCTTTCATAGTGAGCATAAACAGCCACTGAGATTGGATAACACAAAGAGTTCAGTGTCTGAATTCCTCAGCTTTCCAAATGATCCAAATGCATAGCCCATTTTCTTTATACCAGTCAGCCCCTCACGGTGTCGTTACCTGTGAAGGGTTTACCTCAAGGCATCGTCAATTTGCTTAAAGTAGCCGGCCTCTGTGCCTGTGTTTCCTTAGTTGTTGTGTGAACCTTCACTGTGTTTATTATTAACAATACTTAAAAGGGTAAAGTAGCACAATTACCAAATTCTGCCATATTTCCTCCATTTTCAGAGTTTGAATAATTGATTTGCTCGTCTATAATTTACTCCCATCTGATGTGAAGAACAGCGATGAAATAGGTTTGATAAAAGGACTCCTTTTACGACACATTCCTTTGCAGACAAAGCATCACTGTCCACCTCCTCTCTTATCTCGAGGAGCAGGAGCATGAGGAGCAAGTACTCTGTAGAGCACCCGCCACCTGACTGAGCTTTCATTTGGGGAAAAACAATTTGGGGAAAGTTTAGTTATCATGTGAAAGAAAGCTGAAAATGTTGGAGACAGGCAAGCAGCCTGTTTCCTCGGCTCTCCTGGAATGCCAGTGTGATGCACATTGGAAGCAAGTGGACTGGAAAATCAATGACTGCAGCAGGTCCCGAAAAGCTCTGGGAGCCAGTAAGCGTTCCTCTCGGTCACAAACACAGCGCAGACGGCATAAAGGAAAAAAAGCTAATTGGCTGAAGCCTGCCATATTTTGCCTTTACAGTACATTTGTACAAACTGATCCATAAACAGGGCTGTGGATGAACCCACGTCTAAGCCTCATGGCAGGCGGGTCGCCAGTGACCTGGTGGGTGTTAAGAGTCTCGTGGAACACTTCAGTCCACGCTGCAGGCAGGTGTCCTCAGTGTACTGGGAGGACACCTGCACTTTCCACTCATCTGCAATTGCATTAGCCAAGCACATCCCTATGATGAGGGCCTGACTAGCTGTCGATGTATCAGTTCATCTAGAAGACAAAAGCTAGTGTTAAGTTCTAACTTTTTTTAATATTTGGTCATTTTATGGATGAATTTTATTTCAGTTTCCTTAAAGCCCCTCCTGGGGCAAAAGACAATATACAACTAACAGTACACATCAGTACACATCAGGATTCAACAAATCCCCCGTCTCCAAATACAGATACTATTGCTTTATAAAATATTTCAACTTTATGGTGTACAGCAATATGGAGTATTAAGCAACTTATTAACATTTGGTTTCAACCTGAAACACACAGGCAGATGTTTTTGTCTTTGGTACTTAAGACGAGCACATTCAAAACCATAATGATACTCATCTCCAAGCTACAAATTTAACATAAACACGGCCCATCACGCTCTCTCCTGTGTACCGGCCGAGTAATGAGAAGACAAGTCAAGGTCTGTTACAACAAAGGCATTTCCACATTACACACATGCACAGAGATGTACTGACTGGTCAATATTTAAAAAATCGATGTCGAACTTGAATGAATTGCCCGATGCAGTATGGGTTATATTACTTTGTGATGATACAATGAGTAAAAGAAACTCGGTAAAAAGTATCCAAACAATACGCCATGGGTCACAAAAGATCTACAAAATAAAAGGAAGTCTTCTCATGAAGGAGATGAGAGTGACATGGGAGGCACTCAGAGTCATCAGAGCAGAAATAAAACAAGGCTAAGCTCGACTTTAAACACTGGTTTGATGAAGAATTGAGCAGTAATATCCTAACAGCAGCATGGAGACTAAGGAAACAGAGACTAGGCCTCGTGCTGTTGGTGGCTATGATGTTTATGTGGCTTGGTCCTGCACCTAAAATGAAGCGAAGTGCCTTAAACCCTGAAAACACACCCTGACAATAACACTAGAGCTATTTTCACACACGCACTGAACTCATTTTTATAGAAATTCCTGCAAATGACCCAAAGACAAAAAATGCAAATTCATTGCTCTTCCCCTCATCAGCTCGCTGGCAACAGAGCTGCAGTTAAACAGTTCAGGTGATGTTTAAGTGCACTACTGTGAGCTGCTGTGAAGATAGCACAGTGAATCCTCCCCCACACACGTGTTGATTTTGTCATACAGAAGTGTGAAGCTCAAAACTTTGGCCAGAGGGGCCGATGGCGTGATATGGCAGCCTGGCTTCTGTCAGTCTGCCCCAGGGCAGCTGTGGCTACGACTGTAGCCTCCACCAGTGTGTGAATGTGAGAGTGAATGAATAGTGGCACATCTCACAAAGCGCTTTATAAATGCAATCCACTAATATGAAAAAACAAAGGTTTTAAAAGTCGGCACGTAAACATTTATACAAGTGTTGATTTTAAGCATAAAGAAGCTAAATCGTGCGATGGAGAGCTGAGTCTGAGAGCCAGTCCAGGGTCTGCATGCGGCCCCCACTGGGAACCCCTGGACCTGAAACCTCACAGCAAACTAACAGTAAACACAACAGGTTTGACTAGTTAATAAATATTAACTACTGATTAAGTGTCACAATTGTGTTGTCCATGTTCAGTGATGATGAAGGGCTGCTGTATCCTAGCCATGGAGCATTCCTGACCTGGAGCAGGAGTTCACCCTCGGGGATCGCCGTGTCTGCCGCTCCGGCTTTATTGCTACCATCCTTCACTCCATTTCGATTGTTCAGGGCAACTGCGGAGAGAAACACACATGCTTCAGTCCTGTGATGACGTTTGCTGGCACTCGTTTATTTTCTGTACATTAAAAGCAGGAGACAAACTAATGAAAACACTTCATGCATTCTCCATGAAATATGGAGTTTCCTCAAGTTTAAACCTTTTGAGCTAAAATATATCGTTTTACTTTAAACCAGAGAAGAACATCAAGACAAAGACAACAAATTGATTCTGATCATCTGACTGTCACCTGACATCTTTTCTGTCAGGTTTGTGGTTCTGATTCAAGTACTTAAACAATTATTGGATGAACTGTCATGAAATTTGCAACACAACCTTCTGATTATCTGGAATCTTATCATCTTTCAAATGTTGCAGGTTTAACTTAATGTGTGCAGATGAGGTTAAAGGTCAAGGCTAATTTACATTAATGTGTGGAAGAGTAAACATGAACCTTTCAACTTTTCCTTTCTTCTATTGAGACCTGCCTCAACTAACAAGTGTCTCCCACCCCTTATGTAAGTACATGAACAGGAAATGTAGCTCTTAGTCCTGCTGGCCTATATGGACAGAGAAACCTGGCACCACACTCGCGGTCATTTCTTCCACTTCCACATTACCAGGCGTTACCGTCTTACCAAGCTATTTGCTGTTGCCTTGGCAGGATACATCACTCATCACTGTATAGCTGTGTTATAAACATGCTCCACGAATGCATTTTAAATGTGAAGAAACCTTTGAATATGAGCAGAAAAGGCCATAAGTTCAGGCTTTATAAATAAACTGAAATCAGTAGATTTTCCTTGGGCTGAATCAACAGTGATAACATCAGAGGAGAAAAGAGGATTTATAGGAACTCTGACAATATTTGGTAAAACATCAGAAAGACTTTTTAGATAATGTTTCATATGAGTTTGGATTTGGATAGAAAGGTGTGAAGAGGCAACAACGTGAAGCTGGGAGTTTAGTGCTGTGGAAGCAGAAGCAGGCTGGGTGACTAGAAAACACTCAGCCAGTTATTAACTGTAGCTGAACGTGATTCATGTGGTGGATTCAGAAGCAGAAGCACTGAAGTCCAACCTACAACAAGAGAAACACGGTGTCTGCAACTTTCAGTTTTTGGAGTTAATAGAAAATATTTTAGTTTCAGATTTGTAGACTGACCAAAAACATCAGTATGTGAAAGAAAGCAATGAAGCACATTAATATCTGAGCCTGCAGGAGTGCTGTGCTGCGACCTGTGACGATGTGTGGTGTTATTATGTAACTGGGTTTTCTGCAAACTGGCTGAACAAGGACTGTCTGAGGACTGTCTGCTGCAAAGCAATGGTCCCAGTACACATTGCTGTTGTCCGCTCACTAGTCTCACACCTCCACTCTACGTGACGTTCTACATTTGGTACAGTTCCTGAAATGCTCCACTGTTTCTGTAGAGTCACACTGACTTTGAACGGAGAACAGAGCCCGGTCACCTTGTTGTCCCTTTGTTAGGCTGGTTTTCTCCCACACCGTCTACCTTACAGACCCCGCTGTCACAGCGTACAAAACTAACATATTTGTGCCTTCTATGGTTTTTCGGTTATGATCAGAACACCTCTCAAATCCCTCCCCTTTCATGTCTTGGACAGCCACAGTGAGGTTAGAGTGAGGCAGCCTGCCGCTGTGACCACAGTTTTCACCCCACAGCCTTCACTTCACCCTCCACACGGAGCTACACTCGCCTCCTTCCACAGAAGCCCACAGATGATGTTTGCCGTTTGAACTGGAGCCGTTTGTTTCAGACGAACGCCATCCTTCATCACATGATTCATTTCTACAACCAGTTTTGGAGAGAAAGAAAATGACCTCGGTGTTTAACTCGCTCTATTACCACAGTGACTTGAATTAGACACACTTGTGTTACTTGATGCTTCAATTTGGCTCCCTGAGCATGGGTGACATGGGCAGTGGGTTATTAATGTGGGAGTGTTTTGGTGTAGAGCTGGAGTGCAATGACAGAAAGGAGCCCCGTATGAACACCACTGCTGATAAACTACTGTGGTGGTAGCAGTATGCTTCCTCCCATCAGTGGGCCCCACGTCAGCATGGGCCAAACCTATCTGGCCCAGTAACTGATAGATTAAACCTGACAAACAAGCATTGACCCTGAAAATCAGGCACTCCCTCATACTTGGCGCTCTCTCTCTCTGCCGGCTTTGCAGACATGTTTATTGCAATGTGTTGGTCTACAAAACACAGACAAGAAGCTGGAAACAAAAGCTTTATTAGTTCATGAGCGTTCCTTTAAATATCTGTACACATGACAGTGCTGGAAGCTCATGTACACCGCTGCTGGAAGCTTTGCTCTCACTCTCCCTAAACTCTACATTTTCATTTTTAAAGAATAAAAGGATAAGCGGAAGCGAATGGATGGATGGATGGATGGAAAAATTAAACCAAAAAAAAAAATAGAAATAAGAGACTTAGAGGCACAACTGAGAAACAAAGAAGGAGTGTATCTGAGTCTCTACCCAAGACAAAGAAAACATACATGAGCTGTTTGAGTTTAATCATTTTCTAACCACAACTCTTACTCACCAGCTTGATTCTTTACCGTACATTTCATACATATCTT
This sequence comes from Hemichromis elongatus, assembly GCA_015108515.1. Classification (NCBI taxonomy): domain Eukaryota; kingdom Metazoa; phylum Chordata; class Actinopteri; order Cichliformes; family Cichlidae; genus Hemichromis; species Hemichromis elongatus. The sequence goes on along the minus strand of VUQR01014105.1, from coordinate 5,145 downwards.
ACCATTTTTTTCTGTTTTTCTATACATATTATGTACATAGTCACCTGTATATATGACCTTTGGCTGCCTATGTATACAGGACCACTTGTGTCTTCCTTTTATATTTTATTTCCCTTGCTGTAAGAGCTCTGTAACGCCGTCATTTCTCATTCGTGGGATAATAAAGGTTTATTCTACTCTTTTCTATTCTAGTTATTATGGTGGCAGCTATTATTAACGGTGTTTATTAATATTTGTCAGTACTAGCTACATCCTGAAATACTGCAACAACAGTTTGCAGACATCTGCACAACAAATGCTGCTCCGGCCCATCAGTCGGTTAGTTACAGTTAAACATTGAGTCTGTAGGTGATGCTGAGCAACATTTCCTGTTCTAAATAAAAACTAAAAGCTGCTGAAAAGGCCGTTAGCATACCATATATTTACATGTAGTGTTTGAGATGCTTCTGCAAAGCCAGCGCACTCTTCATTCATCATTCACTGATCATATAAATCTAACATTTTATCGCCAGTGTTAGTATTATGTGAACATTAGATCTGTACTTCTAGTGTTCATATATTTCACTGTTTGTTCCTCGGATGAAATCTAATTTAGTTTTTCTGACATATAATGATATAACAGACAAGCGAAACAATCAGAATGTGCATGTTTGTCCCTGTGGAGCACTACCTTGGATTACTTTAGATTCTTTTCAACCGTCTAAATTGGACCTCTGCATGTTAAAAATCGTTCAAGTAAAGCAAGTCGAGTTTATCTGAAAACATTTTTCTTGCCTTGTTGACACCCATCTTGAGTTTTTAAATGACTAATAGACTTAATCAAAGAATTTATTTGCCAATTTTGGTATTTGTACTCACCTCTCAGGTCTCGGGTCACATTTCATTGTAAATGTTATCATATGTGTTTTTGATTGATAAAACTAGTATCCATCTTCAAAACGTCCAAATGAAACCAAGTTGAAACAAAGCAAAACTAAATATAAAGGAAGCAGCCCACAGCCTCCAGGCTGCTACACCTTCATGAACACAGTAATGTAACGTGTTACTGTACCAGGGCCACTAGTTCCTCCTGTTACTCTGGTTAGGACCCTTTGAAGCCTCCTTGTGGTGATTTCCAGCTTAGCTTTTCCACGCTGGCTTTGTGTGTGTGTGTCCAACGTGTGTCCTCATTAGATATGTGTCAGTTTGTTGAACTGTATTCTCAAATTGTTAAATGGTATTTATGAGATAAAATCTCAGGCCAGTTAACAGAGAAATGGTAAAGTAATGTAACTAGTGTTGTAACTAATGATACCTGTGAATTCCATGTGGACCTAATGAAAGGCTTGTGGAATTCCTCTCCTACAGTCCCAGGTCCAAACTTCATTTCTAAATGCCGGAGAAAGCCGTTACTGATCAACAGCTACTTCTGACCATTTCCACTTTGGCTTCTGTCAGAAATACATCTCTGAAATGACTCAAGCTGACATTTACTGGGGCGATCGTGGCTCAAGAGTTGGCAGTTTGTCTTGTAATCGGAAGGTTGCCGGTTCGAGCCCTGGCTCTGACAGTCTCAGTTGTTGTGTCCTTGGGCAAGACACTTCATCCGTTGCCTGCTGGTGGTGGTCAGAGGGCCCGGTGGCGCCCCCCAGTGTCCGGCAGCCTCGCCTCTGTCAGTGCGCCCCAGGCCAGCTGTGGCTACAATGTAGCTCACCATCAGCAGTGTGTGGATGACTGAAGTGTAAAGCGCTTTGGGGTCCTTAGGGACTAGTAAAGCGCTATACAAACCATTTAAATATCATTATTATACACCAGGTAAAGGTGAATGTTCCATGTTAGGTTGGCCTGATCGTCGTACCACTTAGTTAATAACTAGGTCAGTATCTCTGGCACTGCTCCTAAAAGGGTTTTTCATCATATTTATTTGATAGACAACCCTGTTCTCGTCTTATTATATACGTTACCCGTGGGGTGTCAGACGGTACGGCCTCCTTGGTGGTTAAATCACTCTGCTCCAGTCTGTGCACCAAAGCTGGCCCAGATATTAAATCCCGACTTGTTCCTGATGTGTTCATCAGAGTGTGAATGTTACACAGAAAGCACGTGGGGACAGAGAAACAGTGATTGTATGAATTGGTAACACTTAGTGAGCTGAACAGTGCACCTTTTTGAGTTTGCAGCAGCTAACCTTTGAAGCGACATCGCTGAAACCATCAGGACAGCTGCTCAACACTTTTTATTAGCACGCATGCATACAAGCATGACGGCGGCTCATGCTCTCCACTTAGGTGCTTTTCTTTTTCCTTTCTCCCCAACTTCACTGTGCAATAAAAAGCTCTGAGTCTCTAATTTACATTTCATCAGCCTTTCACACATTTTTGGCTATAATTCACAATTACATTATGATTATGCATTTTAAAAAGCGCTACACAAATAAGGTTATAGGTTGTTATAACAATAAATTTAAATGAGTTCAACATTTTAAATAATGCACAATTTTCTGCTCTGATATTAATCTGTACGTGATATCAGTGAACCTTCTCCTTATATAAATGGGCATGGAGTAATTACAGTACAACCACAAACAACCTGATGATCATTTGCTGTGCATTTATCAGCATTAGCACAGCATCGCTACAGAAGCTGACAGGATGTAATCTGTGTCTGCAGCTACATGACAAAAACAAAAGCCCAGCCTGTCTCATTATCCCCTCTGCTGAGCAGGGCAGATAGTTAGGATGTTTCAACTCCTGCACAAAATGAACACTCAGTACAGCCGCCCCACCCCCACATCTACCAGCACTACTGTGTGCTAGTGTAGTGTATACACTAGCACACATATATTAGTGAAACACGCACGCTGTGCCACTTTCGTGCCTCCTGAGGTATCTCCTGAGAGGTGGGCGGAGGACGTAAGGATTGATGGGATTTGGGCAGGGTAAGGTGGAGAAGGGTCTCCGATGATTAGCAGGTTTTCCCTTCAGTGGCCTGCATTCCTGGCATTAGCAGAGCTGGGGGATGGGGTTAAGCCACGTAGGGGAAAGACAGAGGATGAGACTGGATGGGAGGAAGAGCCGTGATTAAGGGATGGCCCACGGCTGATCCCACAGCTCTACCTTTCATTTGTGGTCAGAGACATGAGCTACAGGAAGGAGGGGGAAGCAGTGCAAAGTGAAACAGCCATTATGACATGTCACAAGACTCTGGGAATGGTCACACAGCTTACATAACAAAGCACGGAGCAGCAGTGCTAGGCTACAAAAGTGGGACAAACTGCTGCTCTAGCAGATATTTACAGCTTTTATTTGTTCGTTTTAATAAAAGACCAAAGGAATCCATCAGAGTTCAGCTCTCAAAGCTGAACTAACAAACTGGCTTTTGACTGTTTGGAGGCTCCAGCCCAAAGAAAGAGTATTCCTTATGTGATTCGTCACTCTCAAACTAGTGACACCACAGCCGCTGTGATGGACAAATTCAGTTTTTGCCAAGTATAGGATTTAGGATGTAATGGTTCTTTTGCAAAGGAGTTACAGCCCATGGGCCCCTGAACGTCTTTGGTCAACATCATGAACATTTGTGTTCCTGTTTTCTTTTACTGAATCATTTTATCAGTAGCTCCAAGCACCCACCACAGTCAGCTATTCTTTTTGCCTCTTTATGAACATTGTTTACATTTGTAAATGAACAAATACAGAAACTAAAATTAAAATGACAAAAGCTGTGGCTAATTTGTTGTTCAAATATGGATAAAATAAGAGGATAATAACAATAATAATAATAATAATGTGATGACACAGCCACAGCAGGTTGTCTTTAACAAACTGAGGGAACGTTTCCAGAAAAGAAGGCCAAAGGAGACTGGGTCAGTTAAAGGGGACAGGAAGAGGAAAAAGGACAATCAGAGCATTGGGCTGCAGGCAGAGACTTTTCTAAGAAACCCAGAGGCGTCTTTATTGGCTCAGATCTGTCATCTACAATCTTATCAAGCTTTTGTTTGCTGTAAACACAGGAGCAACTCGCTCCGAGGGAAGATGCTTCCATATGGCAGCACAGCTGAATCAAACAGCTGCTACGGTCACACCTACTGTACTATATGTGGAGAATGTGCTCTATGCATTTGAGGACAATATAGTCACAGAATTTGCAATTTGCATCATTTTCCACATTCTGTGATCAACTCTGATAAGGCAGAAATGGATGACATCCCCACAGGCGGATGTTTTAAGATCCTGGTCTTGACTTACAGAGCGTTCCACAGACTGTCACCAGCCTTCATGTCTGATCTGCTACAGCCTAATGTCCCCAGCAGGTCCCTGAGGTCATCTGATCAGGGCTTACTTGCTATGAAACATACAAAGAGGAGAACTAAGGGTGACAGAGCTTTTGCCACTGTGGAACTGTGTCCCCCAAACCTGAAGAAATGTGGACTGTTGTTTTTAAAAACAGCTCAAAACTCACCTTTAAAACTGCTTTTGGTTCATTTTTGCCTGTTTTATTTGATCTGTTTGACCTTTTTACGACTTGTTGTCTTATGTGCAGCACTTTGGATTCTGTCTAGAAAGGTTTTTACAGTTTTATTTATTTATTATTTATGTTGTCCAAGATAAGGACAACGTTGGACAATACCTCCCACCCACTCCATGACATGCTGGCCAATCACAGGAGCACGTTCATATAAAGTATGCTGACTCTGATCCATCGATCAGGATTTGTCCAATAAGCTCATATCCAGGAGTTTAAGTTTAAGGATCAACTAACAGTGACTCCTGGCATACATTTGATTTATTTGATTTGATTTATCTATGAAATGTTTATGCTTGTTCTTCTCTGTATCATAGAAACCTGTATGTATCTAAATAAAAACTGTGTCAAAGTGAATTTGCTCCACTGCCAAAGCTTCTAGTCACATTTGACTGTAATACTAAAAGGCATATCACTGCTTCTCCACTGCACATCATCTGTGACAGGACTGCTTCAAACACTGCATGTGAGCTGAACTTTCTCAAAAGTTAGCTCAGACCAACAGCTGAACCTGCAGCTCAGAGCGGGGCATCTACTGCTTCATCATCTCTAACAGCGCTTACGTCACACATGGAACATGAACGCGCCAAACGCCAGACAACAGCTGGGAACACGTATTTTATAGCCGATGACACGGGTGAAGGG
>VUQR01014104.1:0-12041 GCA_015108515.1 Hemichromis elongatus | reverse complement strand
ACTTTTTTTTTTTTTCCCTTTTTTTCCCTTTTTTGTAATTTTTTTTTTTTTTTTTTTTTTCAAAGAAAAGAGAGGACAGTTGGACAATGCAGAAACAATGTTGCCCCCTAGTGCTGAATATTTCATACTGCAAGCTCCTAAAGCAGAAGCGCATCAGCTCTTATTTGATTGCAGCATCTCCCTGCTGATGACAAAGGATAAGGACACATTCAAAAACTTTTGGGATTTCATAATATGTGTCTAAGTCATCTACCTTTATGTAAAATATCTTTCTTTGATGACTACATTATTAAAAAACAACTCAGTCACCTTGTCCTGTCTAGTGTTAACATGCTATAAAGCACATGTTGAAATCTTTCTGCTGCTTTTGGTGTCAGGTTTCCAAAGGTGTGTCTTGGCTGATTACATTTAAACCCCGTGGCACAAAACATCCACTTTATCCATTTGTGCAGCTCTGGCACACTTGCCCTTACACGCAATCGGGCATCACACGCTGAGAGGCGGTTTTTCCATGACATGCAAACAAGTAGGGTTTGTTTTGATAAGCCCTCTGAGACTACTGTTCAGCTGTTTGCAGTCAGTCAGAGTGTGTCGACTTTTATTTTGGGCAGCAATTAAACCACTAGTTGTGTTGATGTTAATGTTGGGTGTTGTATGAAAACATGTCAGTTGATGATGAAATGTTTTAATTTAAATTAGTCCATTTTGGGGGCGGGGATTCAAATTTAAAAGACAGAATAAGAAAATGTTAGAAGCACGACAGAAAATGTCTACTTGTGATTTCTCCAGTACAGACAAATCTTATGTTCACATGTTGTGGTGCTCAAGGGCAGGGAAACTAGATAATTTACTGATACACATCATCACACATACATATTGTGTTTCCAAGGATTCAGATTTTTTTGAATTTTTAAAAAAAGTGGTTTTAGTGAATACTTCGTCAGGCTTTCTAAAAGTCTTTTAAAGATTTTCTTTGGACGCTGGCTTTTTTTCCACTTATTTGCAGTTCAGTCTGTGTACCTGAAAATTGTCACATTGATTTTCCTGTATGTTTGTTTGACCTATGAATCATTTTAGTTTAAAAAGGCACCTAACTTATGTCTATACATGAGTCTAGACAATATAGGAAAGTATCAATTTTAAATTACGTCTTTGCTAAGTAGCTAGTTGCAAAAACACATCATTTGTTCCCGTTTCTTAAACTAAAGAGAAAAAAAAAAGCCAAAGATACAGTTTTGGAAGGCATAAAATAGTATGTTTGTACCAACAGGGTTAACTACAAAGCGATATCAACTGAAAACCTTAAATATTTTGTATTCAGTGTGTTTTTTGGACAATTCTGATGGGTAAAGAACAAATGAAGACGTGAGAGGCATATGGATGAGGTCAGGAGAGAGGTACAGCAGTGAGTGCATACAACAATCGGTAAAACTCAGTGGAGGCTGTGTCATTGTTTCAGCCAGTGGCTGTTAGAATTGCACATTGTCTTTTTTTTTACTGTATTTTTATGTACATTTTCAGATGTTTCAATAGACTGCTGCACCCATTAACCAAGAAAAATACAAAGAAATGATGAGTTGCCTACAACCTTTGCACAGCGCTTTACATTCAAATAAATTACGACTTGTGTTAGTTGCCATTCTTTTATTGTTTTCTCTTGACATGATAGAAACATTCGACCAGCAAGGCAAAGTCTAAATCCGGAGGACTCTGATTTCTGAGATGCTACAGTCTAAAGTCATTCAAGTGCTGTGCTGGACCATATGTACGGGTTATAGACGAGTTACTCAAGACGGGACAAGACACACACGCACACATACCGCAGAAAGGGTGAACGTTATAGCCACAGCTCACACACCCACACATACCCAGAAAAAAAAATCATATCAAAATACAGTCAGAGCCTGTCATTTTGAAAAATACTACAGTGTAAACTCTTTGCATTTAAATGATATATAACAGGAAATAAGTATCGTAGCTAATATTGTAGGTTTCAAAAGGTATAGGGAGGAAAAGTGAAATACAAAGTGTACTTCAGTTTGTCACCTGTCACCAGTAATCCACTTCATTTACCTGATCATCAACACTTATGTGTAAATCACCCAAACACCATAAACACAAGACACAAACACGCCATAAAGATTTCTAACTTTTCAAAATGTGACACACTGAATGTATTCACATGGTTATGTCAACCAGCATAACAAGAACAGCATTCCTTCAGAAGGTTTCTTTGATTTGTGTTATAATCACACACAAAGAAAAAAAAAAAAGTAGGCAACTGTGAGCATGTTTACGCAGCCAAAAAGCCACACAATTCTTTTGAAATGCAAAACAGTGACTATATAAAACCAAAACTGAAGCTTTTTATTCAACTACAGAAGAAAATTCACATTCTCTAATTCTGTTTTATATTCACATTGCTGGCGCTACAGAAAATTTTAAGAAAAAAATTAGGCGTACAGTACATCTGAGTTGTTTTCACAAGGTGACAGTTAGTTATCTGCATATATGCAAGTTATGGATCTTAGTTACACCTGCATGCAGCATATGTTATCCAATTATTCTGGGACAAAATTAGCCAAAAGTAAAGGGAGAGCAGGTTGGGGGGTTTTTTTGAGTTGCACACAGATTACTGAGGAGACCCTGTGAACAGAGTTCTGCATAGTCTAAAACCACTTTGGATGCAGTGTCCTTAGTAGTAGCATTGCAAAGTAATTTTTTTTAATTAAAAAAAAAAGCCAAACGAGAGATGTGATCATTTCAGGCCAAGTGCAACTGTGAAAGAACATCAGGTATTTATATTCATCACACTGAAGGGAAAACCAGAAGTGTATTTAGCAGTCACAGTTCAGCCAGAGAGCATTTTCTGCCCCGGGATCATTTCACAAACTCTCATCTCTGAGTGAACTGTGCCCACGAGCTGTTTATTTACTTAGATTCGTTGCCCTTGTTTGGATGGTTACTCTCCGAGGTGGTGGCTCCTCAATGCTCCGGTTGGCCACAAGGTCCTGCAGCTGCAGGGCTCCACCACCGATGAAACAAAATGCCGGACAAACCGCAGCGGAGCAATCCACGTGTCCCTCCCATAGTATACGCAAAGAGTGGGCATCGTAGAAGGTGACTCGTCCTTTGTCGCAATCCAGACACACTCCTAGCCGAGGTGGCAGAGGAGCGGTGTGAGGGTGAGACATGCTACTGTGGCTGCTACTGTGGGAGTGCATTGCTCCGTGGCTCTGGCTGTCAGCCTGGCTCTGAGTTTGACTGTGTCCTTGAGGAAGCAGGATTTTGCCCATGCCCATAGTGAGGAAGCAGAATGGAGGGGAGTCCTGGCCATCTTCAGCCCCGCTGTCATGGCCGCTGTCTGGGTCGCAGCTGGGAGGAAGCAGAGGTAAGAGCAAAACTTGGAATGAAACTGATTCGATTTCTTCAGTACTTAAAATGCTGTTTCCAGCAGTGGCCAACAGCAGTAATGTTATTGATGTATTTACAAGCTGTTATGTTGCCCCCAAGTGGTTAAAAATATATTCAATTCTAATTTACTGAGATATGAAGGAAGTGAAAGTGCTGGCCTGGCTCCCATCCATCTGAATTCAATGCATGTTACTGAATGGCAAATGAACTGGCTCTTATTTAGTGCTTTTCGACTCTACTTAAGCACTCAAAGCACTTTATACAGCATGTCTCATTCACCAGTTCATAAAAGCAATCCTTGTACAAGTTTGAATAGGGAAGACCCAAACTGTCAACCTTAAATAAGAGGATATTGGTTGGAAGTTCAGGAACAACACAGGAACCACAGAGGCTCAAGTCCGCTATTAATTAGAAACTGCTGGAAGAGCAGCGTCACTGTCCACAGTGAAACTAGTTTTACATCACCAAGAACTGAGGGTGCCTACTAAGAAAGACACCCCTGCTCCATAACGAACACCTTCAAACTGAAATGTGCAGCGGCCCACGTGGACAAGCCCAACACCTTCTGAAGAAAACTGTCAAGCATGGTGGTAGCATTATGCGCTGGGGCTGTTTTGCTAACAGTGGTGCTGGAATTCTGCAGAAAGTTTATGAGGTAATGAAGAACAGGGAAAACCACCAAACTCTTCAACTTCACCTAAGAACAGCAGCTAGAGGTTTGAAACTTGGACACAGTTTTGTGCTCCAGCAGCACAATAATGTCAAACATACATCAAAACTGGTTGTGGAATGTAAAAAGCAGGATAATATTAAGCTTTTAGAATGGCCTTCCCAAAACCCTGACCTAAACACTATGGAAAATTTGTGGACTATGCTTAAAAGCTAGGTTTATGCCAGGAAACCAACTAATTTAAATAAACTCAAACACAACTCCAATAAGGACAAGTGGAAGGTTTAGTTACCGAGGGCTGGCCATGTCCTGAGGGAGATGGAACCACTCTTGTAGCTTAGCCTCCTGCCCAACTCCTATCTGCAAATGAGACGAACAAAAATAAAAAAAGCTTTGGTCACATCCATTGTGAGTCTGCATGTAAAAGGCTTTCAAAAAAGCCTTCTTCACAACATGATCAGCAATACTTCCTCTTACCTTTACCAGGTAGGAACTAGGCTCTACAGAGCATGCCCAGTAGTGTCTGCCTTGAGTAACAGCCATGTCTGCCACCAGTAAGTCAGAGGTCAAGTGGCAAGAAGTGAGTGTGCGGTCGGCAGCCTGCAGAAGGGAGAGGCCTGGCACACTGCGGGCGTAGGTTTGGCCTCTACCCAGTGCCAACCGGTCGGCATGCATGCCCCAGCGAGAGTCTAGAGAAAAACTCAAGACTGGTAGGAAGGATAAAGAAGGAGAGAGATGATAAGAGAGGTAAAAGACAGGAATCAGAAAAGAGGAAAGGTTAGATCCTGCAGCTCAGACAGAGTGAGACTAACCAGAAAATGAAAAGGGGGCAAAGAGAAGCGTGAGATGAACACATAAGAGACAAATGAAAAGAAAATGTTGTTTTCAAGACAAATAGTGAGAAACGGTTTTCCAAAGAAAACATGAAAAGTAATAAAAGTAAGGAGTAAAGTTTGATCTGTGTACATATACTTTTTCAAATATTTTAATAATGATAAATACTTTTGAATTGATTATTTAGAATAATACCAAAAAGTGAACAATGGACAAAATGTAAGAACACAAATGATTTTGGAAAGTGCAGAAAGAACAGACCTGTGGCATATTAGACAGAAGCAGATATAGTATGACTGGGATGGCACTGGAATGCAGCAAATAAAGGAAGGCTTTTGCAGAAACTAAAACAATGGGAATGGAGGAAATCAAGGGATGGAGAGAAAAGAAACAAAGATTAGTCAATCGGCTGAAAAATGACTACTGGCAATATGAATACTGGGGGGAGAAAAACTGCTTTCGTTAATCTTAGAATTTCATTAAAAGAGTGGCAAGATGAAGAGATTTTGTACTGAAACAACTCTGTGTGCACGTCTTACCAGGTGCCGGTGGAGTGTGGAGGTAAACCTCTTCGCTGTACTCTCCAAAACCAGCCTTGTTGCACCCTCTCACTCTCAGCACATACACGCTGTCCATCTGCAGTCGATCCACCACGGCACTAGTCCCTTTCACTTCATCGATGCGCAGCCAAGCTGTGGCCGAACTAGGGGATCTGATACCACCCCACGTGGCTGCAGCACCTCCTGCTCGTCGCTGGTATTCAACAGAAAAGTGCCACGCCGGAGCCGAGTCCTGAGGGAGCCGCCAGCATAAAAACAGCTGGTCGTAAGCTAACGTCTTCTGGGTGTCAATGACTGGAGCCAGTGGGGCTGTGGAGAAACATTGCAAAGTTATGGAGGTTAAACTATTAATTTTTAACTCTTTAACAAGCCGTGTATCACAGGAACAAAGAAGCTGACGACCAACCTTGTATGAAGTCCAAACTGTTTAGGATCTTGATCTCTTTGGACGCTTCCAGGTGAAAGTGTCTGAAGGAGGGATCGGCAGCGAGAGAGAAACACTGGAGATTTTCTATAGCCTTCACCAGCCTGGAGAAATAAGATAACAAAAAGAATTTAGGAAAATTCAAATAAAGGTAACAAATTAAACTAAATGAGAACAACTGAATCTCTTGCCTGTTGTGTGTTATTCTCGCAGCCTGCACAAAGCAGGGTGGATCCGTCTCTTTCAGCAGCTCCTGAGTGTAGGCCATCAGACCGGCCTGCTCCAGCAGGCCTTGCTTCTCAAAGACCTGGGAGGACAGGGCCTCCTCCTTTCTGCTTCGTGATCCTTCCAAGGCCAAAGTCAGAGACCCCTGCCGCTCAGCTACAGCTACTCCCAGCTCTTGGATACAGTGAGTCAGGTGCTGTAGAGCCACTGCACTGTTGGCCTGCAGAAAGAGAGAGGATGCAAAAACACTTGGAAAGAATGAAGAAACATTGGAGATACTGTTGCTACTCAGGGAAAAAAAATCACAATGCTGTGTACACATTTACAGAGACAATGGGTTATCTGTAACCAACACATATGTGCTATAGTACTAGAGGTTAGGCATCTACAGGGCCCAATAATAATACTTGTCCTTTGTGTTGCTATTGTAGTTAAGGAAAGTGGTTAGTCAAACTGAAATTCATTCAAATTGTACTGGAGCGTCACAGTTCCTCGAGAAACTCAGGAGAAAGCTGCAGGTAAATTCTACACAGTACTGATATCCCAATGACATATTTTCTGCTAAAATCGTAAAATGAACCCCCCAAATGTTGTATTTGAAGCACCTGTACAAAGATCAAAGACTACTTTAACAAAGCAGAGAAGCACACCTCCATGTGTTTGATGGCAGCCTCCAGTTGAGTGATCTGGCTCTGTATTGTCTCCTGGTTTGCCAAAATGAAGTTCACTTCCTTGGTAATCTTGTCCTGTAAAACCAAATAGAAAGCTTAAACTGCTATTCTGCAATCACCGGGGCTGTAGCACAGTAAAAATACATTACCACCACCCTCAAACTCACCTTAAGTGCCTGGTAGGCTTGTGCTATAGGCAAAACTTTGTGCCCATGATGGATACGACGTAGCTTACAAAGTGGACACAGCAGCCTCTGGCAGGTACGGCAGTACCACTGCAGTCTCTCCTGCTCATGCTCGGTGCATGTTAAAACCTAGAACACAAAGGAGGGTTAAGGCACTGGAAGAGAAGCAACTTTGTATCATGTGCGACGATAAAAACACAGACCAACCTTTGGCCTAAAGTTGTTGGTAGGTAGAATGTGTTCGTGCTGAGCTCGAGGGGTTCCCCACGGGTGGTAGAGTTTGAAACACTCATTGCAAAAGTTGGACTTGCAGTCAGCGCAGCCCTTGGTAGCCTCCAGAGACTGGGGAGGCTTACAGAAACTGCACATGATGGCTACGCTGCCCAGACTTACTGTGTGCCTGTACCTAAAGGACAGACATGTGTACATGGAGATAAGGGCAAGGCTGTGATAATTCTGCAGTGGCAAAGAAAGAAAGCGGAAAAAAAAATGAGTCAACTTGAGAATGGGAATAATGAGCTCATCTGACTGTGGCCTGCTTCTTTTAGTAGTTAGGAAGGCAACTCTTCAACTGCCTGACCTGGATACATCACCAGCAGCTGCCTCGTTAGTGCATCCTGCGCAGTAAAACATGCACCGTCACACTTTCCCGACCAATAGCACTGATTCTAGGGGAGGACGCAGCGACGCCCAACAAACTGCTGCGTGTGAAAGTGGCTCTCCCTGTAACTCTCTCCTCGTCTCACTTTGATCTCCTTTGTTTGAACTGATTGGGGTGATGGTGGTGGTGTGTGTGTGTGTGTGTGAGAGGAGTGTTTCAGTCCAAACAAAAATGAACAGTTTAACCACTGCTGTTGTTTCACAGAGCACTGCATTTTTAGAGCTGTCCCTGCACTTTGCACTCAGCCTTGGATCAAGAGTAAAGGAAAGATTCATTATTGCAACTCCTTCCAGCAAATGATTTCCTGTCTCATTTATAAAGCAGCACTGGCTTCACTCTTCATTTACTGCATTGTCACATTGCTTGCACGATTGGTTACAGTGCTTTTCCAAAACTATTACAGCTCTTATGAAGCGACTTTCCCACTGGATAAAGTAAAGCCAGGTGACATGCATGGAGGAGGCAAAAGGTGTTTGCTCTTTCTCTGCTTGACCCGAGGTTCTGACGCTACAGCACTTATGCGATATTCATGGTGTTTGTGCTTATGCATACCTCTCCACAATGCGCTCCAGGGTGAGGTTGCGAAGGCAGTCTGTCAGGCCTTTCTCCCCGAGCTCTATATCCTGCTGACAGGAAGGACAGGGAAACAGCATGGGGGGATGGGTCTCCTTCCGCCGTCGCCCTGGGTATGTCCCACACACTGGGAGAGAGGTGCAGGTGTGGGGATAAAGGGGAACGAAACACAGAAGAATAAAAATGCAGGTTTTTTTGAGATAGTTCATGAGGAATTTAACAAAGGCGGACAGGTGAGAAAAGAAGGGAAGCGAAACTCTAATTTGTCTCCACATTTGTGCAGATCATCATGAAAAATAAAGGTTTGCTGTAGAGGAAAAACTATTTGCTTACACAGACACCTTGGCAACCCACCTGCTCGGCAGATGCCTACTGCCTTACGTGTCTCCTTGAGGTAAGGACTGTCGGACTCTATTTTTTTGCTCTACATGCACTTAAATAAGTCATTAGATGAATGCATAAAGCCCTAGATGTGCAGCAGGAAGCTGATGTGTCTGTTAAATCACCTATGACACTCTGAGAGGGCAGTGACATCATGCCACGCCATCATCATCTTTGTTCATTTGAATGCCAAACACACACAGACACACAAACTGTTTCCTTTACCTGTTCTAAGGACCCGCTCCAGACGATCAGGTGTCCTGGGAGCAGGTCTGCGTGTCTGTCGTGGGGAACGGGTGTTGGGTGTGGAGGATGGTGAGTAAGGCTCTGGAGGGAGATCTGGAGGAGGATAGCCTCTTTGTACCAACACCTCAGCTGCACAAAGCAGACACACACTGTGCTGGCAGGGGAGGAGGATGGGTTGCTTCACCATCTCATCACACACTGGGCAATGCAGCTCTTGTTCCATGCTCTTCATGTTGGACTGGAGAGGAGAGGAGAGGAGGACGAAAGAGGCTGAAGACTAAATAACAGCTGAATCACTAGAATAAATAAGGAATCGGCTGCTCTATACATTCTGCGCCTTCTGAAAAAATGTAAATGCGATGTGTAGGAGTCAAGAGTGAAAAATGGGAGATGAAAAGTTGTTACGTAGGCTAGCACTGAATATACAGAGAGCAGAGAAGGCCAACGTGGATGAATAAATAGCTTTCCCTGACATGTGATTGGTGTTATCCTGTCTCCCTTAAGAGGAATCCTCCTCTAGCTTAACCTGTACCCAGTACAAAATTTAGATGCAGTTTACTCAGCTCTGAGAAGTAGGAAGCAGTGAGATTTTAAAATTTATAAAATGAAAAGGCATTTTTCTGCTCATTCTGTCCACCAGCATCACTTTTACTGGTTGTGGAGCCCCCTTTCTATTGCTGCAGCCACTTAAACGCAGCATCCCGTTTCTATGACAACATGCATCTTCCCATCATGTGCATCACGAGTATTTTAACCTACTACTCGCCAACATATTTAATTGGTTTAAATGCTCAAACAGCCATTTGATCAAATGGAACTTTTTGTTTAATTAATTAATGAATTTGTGGTCACAGTGGCCCTGCTTTACGTTTCCAGCCACGGTGCTAGAGCATTGCCATTTCTCTTTGATTCGAGATGCAAAAAAATACCTTCCTAAGGAAGAAATGACACACATTCCTTCATCATCAGTGCACATATATGCAATATGGACAAGATCCACAGGTAAATGCACAGGTGGAAAACGGGGGCTTTTAAAAAGAGCACACATGGTTAAAAAATGGCTAATAAAATGAGCGTCACACTTACACTGATGCGAACCAGCGCGTCCATGATAGATGTAAAGGTCTGTAAGTCCGCCTCTGCCATACTCACTCGATGCAAATGTCTCTGCGATACAATAACAGATCGGCTTTTCTTCGCCTGGAGTAAGGCTGAGCAGGTTTACCGTACTGAGGTATGGCAAGCCCGGGCCCCGACCTGATGTAGCAGTGCTGGAGGTGTGTTTTTGCACACACGCCGATCCAGTGCCGTCTGTCTCAAAGCGACGAGTCTACTCCACGTAGCAATCAGTTGGGAGGAGGGGGGATTTGGACTGGTTTAGGCTACAGCTGCCACAGTCGCATTGCTCAAAGACCGATTAATACAATTAGAATGGAACTTGGCACTATTATATTCCAGGTAGATGTATTTGATCTTAATATATGCCAAACCTGCCAATAAAAATGTCCGATTATATATTAATATTTATACAATTCCAGCATTTTTTAGGGTTGTTTTACGCATGGAATTCTCGGTGTGTCTTCTCAACAGCCTACAACAATTTACAGTTTAGTTTTTCGAAAT
The DNA here is from genome assembly GCA_015108515.1 of Hemichromis elongatus. Classification (NCBI taxonomy): domain Eukaryota; kingdom Metazoa; phylum Chordata; class Actinopteri; order Cichliformes; family Cichlidae; genus Hemichromis; species Hemichromis elongatus. The sequence goes on along the minus strand of VUQR01014104.1, from coordinate 1,574 downwards.
AAACCTCCAGTTCCTTGAACGTGCAGCTCCTATATGTTGATGCTGGTTGCAGTTTTTCGTTTTGCCATTAGATGGCAATGTTTTGTTTTTTCAAGCGCGCGCGCACACACACACACACACACACACACACACACACCACCTACCCCTTCGTTCCATGTCCGGAACCTTTGTATGTTGCTTTTTTCCCGCGTGGGTCAGTATTACTGGATGCACTCACTCGCTGGTTGTTGTAGCAACCAGAGCATCCGCTTGTCGCAGCAAGGAGAAAGCGGATGAATTCGTTTGTATCTTATATGAAAAGCGAGTTAAATCAGTGATATCTCCGGATGTGTTTATGCTGCAGTTATGTTATTGGTACTTTTTGCTAACTTACCATAGCCGCTAGGCGCATTTGAATCGCCGAAAAACTGCATTTCCCCTCCGTCTAGCACTAGTGTAGTTGTACTGAGTTGTTGTCTAGCTACACTTTATCCAAGCATGTCGGCCGTCAGTAGCCTTGTCCCCGCACGGTTTCTCACCATCATAGCTCACCTCGTCATCGTGATCACAATCTTTTGGTCGAGGGTAAGTAAGCAAGCATGGCAAACCATTTTTTGTATTCTGGGATAACTTGTTGTAAACATCCAGCAACACAAAAAAGGGTGACGATAATCTGGAGGTACTGGTTCACAGGAAAATTAAATAAATAAATAATTTTTTTTTTTTAAATGTCTACATGTGAGAGACCTTAGCAGTTCAAAACTTAAACAGAATATGAAATAATTAATTTATCCCAGTGCGCCAAAGAAAAAATATTTGCCAAGGTAGAAATTAAATGTACGGTAAGGACCTTAAAATGAGACTGTTGTTTCCTCTGTAGCTAATCCAAAATTACAGGCCTTGCTGTGGGCAGTAGAAGTGTCAGCACAATCAGCTGGTGAAGATTCTCCTGTCTGTTGTGTAATGTGACAAAAAATGTAGTAGGCTTGTCAAATCTGGCCTTACAAGTTGTACAAACAAAAAGAAAAAAATGAATAAGAATTAAAGCTGCAAGCAGCGTTATAGGGCCCTCGCACCCCGGTGTGTTGAGCCACCGAACACCTACGCCCAGCACGTCCGATCTTTACACCTAGAATCACGAGCTAAAATTTCATCTTGTTCAATGATGATTATGGTCGTCCCACTAGGTGGTGCTCTAACCATTACTGGCAAATGGCATTACAAACATTTCCGAGCTCGACTCTCATCACGCCTGCGAAGTTTGAGAGAGATTGGACATTGTGTTTTTGAGTGACGGCAGATTACTGCTTTTGGCGAGTGATTGAAACTCCACGTGCCGCCATGACCCCCCCCCCCGTTCCGATTAATGTAAAAAGCTTCGCAATTTAACATCACAAAGGTCTTTAGATTCCATGCACTGAAGATCGAGTCAATCTGATGAAATCCCCGGGAGGAGTTCGTCAAAGTACGAGGCCTGAAAAGAGAGGAAAATGTCGCCAAAATTACACTTTAATTTTAAAATTGCTTTATGCCTGTAAAGTCTGGTACTGATCAGACTGGATTTCTTTGCGTTATACTAATTTGTTTCTTCATGG
>VUQR01014103.1:13490-27013 GCA_015108515.1 Hemichromis elongatus | reverse complement strand
CATCGTACATACAGAGAAAACCCAAAATTAATATGACCCCCTATGAGCAAGCACTTGGCTACAGTGGGAAGGAAAAACTCCCTTTTAGCAGAAAGAAAACTTTGGTAAAACCAGGGAGAGACTGCCATCTGACACGACTGGTTGGGTTTGAGGGGAGGGAGGACAAAAGGCCTCTGTGAAAGAGAGCCAGACTTTAATAATTACTACTAATAATAGATATGTTTGATGGATTGTAGGCCAACAACTTATCTACAACGTTTTAAATACTGGCCATTATTTGTTGGAAAATAACAGAAATCACTTTTTGGTACAACACTGGGATTTCTTGATCTTTTATAAAATATGTTGCAATTCCACACAGATTGCCTTAATGGCTACTCCCCCCCCGCCCTTCGTCTTCTTCTTCTTCTTCTTCACTGATCACTCACAGTGCAGACCCAAAAAAGGGAAGTGTTGAATATTGTTAACTCGTGGAAGCTATTTCAGCAATACCAACCTCCATTAGATGTTACATGAGGCCCCATGTAAGACGTATACAATACAGAGGAGGAATTTTGGAACAATCCTCCGTACAAACTGTTCCCACAATAGGTCCTAAATGAACATCCCTCTTAGAGTCATCCCACAGCATCTCAATTGGTTTAAGGTGAACACATCTTGACTTTGCCATTCAAAAAGCAGTTTCTTATTTACCAGCTATTCTGCTGAAGAATTACCTGTGCACTTTGGGCCTTTGTGTAGCTGCTGTCCCATCACCTAACCTCTCCCAAGATAGGCCATGGACGGCTGCCATAATAATCTCTTGTTTTTGCTGACACACTTATACATTGTTCCCTCAGCAAGTGCATGGGGGTTTGGTAATGAGATGCAATGCATTTTCCGTACAAACCTGCATTTTTTTCTTCTTCAGTAGCTCAGTATTTGTCTCCTTTATTAAAAATATGCCAAAGATGTTATGAAACAGCAGGAAATCTTCTGCAAATTTGAAGCGTACTATTAAGCGTGCATTGGTCTTCTTTATTGTGTCCTTCCATTAACACCACTTTTATTCAGTGATTTCCTTATAATGGACATATGAATAAAATTTTAAAAAATCGCAAAGGTTTCTACACATGCGTTCCTGTTAGTTTTGGGTCCTTTTGCCCTCTTTTGAGGATTGCACATTGTACACCCAGAGACCAATAATAGCAATGGTCTTGAACTCCTTGCAATTGTAGAAAAACTGTGTTATTGGATATGTCTTAGAGTATTACTTTGTATTAAAAAAAAAAAAAAAGTAATTATAAAATACTAAACTATTAAAATGGAAATTGATTCTTTGCCCTCCTAAAAATGACACAATAATTTTGCAACCGAAATATATAAAATCAAAGGCTGAATTATTCAAAGAATGAATCATGCAAAAATGCAAGGTGCAAGCCGAATTTACCAATCAATATTTTAATTTAAAGCGTGACATTGTACCTATGTCACGAAATTGCATGAAAGATATACATATAATTAAATTATTTAAAGTTTGTATTAGGGTATATCTCTTTCTGTCTTTTCTTTCTTTTTGTAACGATATACAATAAATTTGTAGCTGGTTGTAAGTAGCTTTTGGAGGAACTTGAGTTAAACAAATTACTTTTTTAGTATGACTGTGTTGGATTATAATCTTAAATGAAGATTAGACCACATTTTGTGGGTAATCAATGAACAATTTCAGGCATTTGTGGTTTGCACGATTTTTTTATTGCAGTACATTTGTACATGTCACAAGTTTTTTCAAAAGATTATGTGTGCAACAGGATGCTCACGCTAAACAAATAGAGCAAGCGCTTTGCTTTTTTCAGTGCTTGTGGTCAATAGACAATTGTTTCTGAGATGAAGACTAAATAGTTTAATATAACATGGTTTTATTTAAATGCAGGGCTTAGAGCAGGGAGAGAGGATATATATCCTAGTTAAATGATGTCACGGTAACCCATTGGGGCTGTGAGATTTATTAATTTAAATTCATTAGTTTAAGACATGTAAAAAAAAAACAGTATTTAAAATTTAGTTTAGATTTGATGTAAATAGCCGCTAGGAGGCGGTACACAACAACCCGAAAGCCGGAAATAGAGCACCAGAAAGCCTATTTGCGCACGCGCGCCCGTTCTTCTTCCTTTCCGACACTCGAGCGAAAAGAGACAAGATGGGCCATCAGCAGCTCTATTGGAGTCACCCCAGAAAATTCGGACAGGGATCCCGCTCCTGGTCAGTGTCGCCTTTTTTGAATCGTTTATCGGTTAATGTGATCAAGTTGAGGTGATATAAGTCGTTTTTGGCCTCTCAGTCTTTAAAAAAATGCTACCAAACGTGCACCGCATGTGCCCTGAAACTCAGCTAATATGGCGGAGGCGAATGCTCCCTCCTTCCCTATTAGCATCAGCCTTGTGTGGTTTTTTTGACTGGCTTTGTTTTTTTATAGCGGCTAGACTTACCGAATGCCCTTAATGCACATGACTTAGGCATGTAATTGCTTCCGTCGCTTGGTCGAAAGAAATATTACAAATATTTAACGTTATTGGCAGAAGCATTATTACAGGGCTGTTACAGTTAGCCCTGGTGTTCAGAGGAGCACACCAAATGCTCACCGGGTCTTAGTTTGCGATCACCGGTGCCGGAGATTTGTATAACTGGTCCATAAAAGCGCATATATGATTAATCCTGTTCTGATGTTGTTGCAGCCGAGTGTGCTCTAACAGACATGGCTTGATCCGTAAATACGGGATCAACATGTGCCGCCAGTGCTTCAGGCAGTACGCTAAAGACATCGGCTTCGTTAAGGTAAGTTGTATTTTTCTGTAGCCCCTCACCTGAGTTCCCAACTGTGTTAAGTTTCATTAGCACTGGCTTTGCTGATTTGGAGATGAAGCTCATGATTTGGATGTTTTCTTTATCTTGCATAAGTTTCATGCTGTTTTGCATTTTGCTCCTTACAAGCATGGTATGTGCCCGTCTCTTCACAATAAATAACAACTGCTATTTTGTGTTCTTACAGCTGGACTAAGATGTCTTGTGCCGAAGTCCTCTAATGGGTCAAGTTGTCATTGGAAGTCTGGCCATGATGGGATAATTCAGCACTGCAAATAAATTGTGTTTTTTGTCCAATTTGATTCATTTTTGCGTGGTTATTCATTGGCATTGATGTTTTTCTTTTTCAATATGGATAAAAAAGGGCTTTTAGAAGAGTGATCAAAGATTAACACCATTAACAACTTCTCGTTTTGCTCAGCAGCGAGTCATGTTGAACATGCAGTTAAAGATGTTTCCATTTTAAATAAAATGTCTTGAGCACCTTCTTTGGGTTGCTGTCTGTGAAGAGTTAAGCAAACAGGTTTTATATAGCAAGATGCTTTAAATGAGTAGAACTGATACTTAATTGATATTAGCCAAGGTCTTGATACAACTTGGCAGTATTTAGAGTGTTGGAAGCCACATTGAGTTGCAAGCCTTGTAGCATATTCATTTTCTTTTCTTGTACGGGTGAAATGTAGACATCCTTGCAATAGGTAGATAACGGCGGAGAAGTATGTATCCATGGAAACTAGTGCGCAGGGAAAGACTGATGGGAAGAAAACGCAATAGGAATAGCTGTAATTTAATAATGGGGTGGGGGAGCTTTCAGACAGGTCGGCCGTGCCTGTCGCTTGAAAACAAATCAGGCAGCATTGAAGTAAAATATTTCAGGTGGAAACTCAATTTTAAGGTTGCATTGCGGTTGAGTGGTCACATTTCTTTGTTAATAACCTTTAATGGGACATCCGCTGAGCTATTTTGCAAGAAGTCAAGTAGTGCAATTAATCCTCACAGTTGTGCATCATGGCAGTGGCGTAAAGAGCAGCTGATTAATTTTTAATTCAGCGTGCCTTCACGTAAAACAACATACCCCCAGCTCTCATCCAAGGACTGCTAACATGCTGAGATAATGGTCTTGCTCAAAGTTAATGAAATTTGATAAGTCCCCTGTAGTGCGCCTAATTGCTTAGCGCCTCGTGACTGAAGCTACCAAAGTGAAGCTATTTGTTTAAGGCTGCTCCCAGGTAGATGGGATTCAATATTGAGGTTTTTTTTTTTCCTTTTGCCAGGATTTGCTATAAAATATTTCCTATTTTTGTTGCCACCTTTAAAAAATAGTGTGAAGTGTTAGGCACTAGATGGCAGCAGCACGTCATGCTTAGTGCCACTGATAATGGCACAGACTGCTGGAAATGCCATTTATACCTCCAAATAAGCTTTCATTCATCTTAACTATATACCTTTTTCCATCAGATAGCTAGAGAAGATACATGAGGTCTTGCTGGTCTCAAAGCAGGCAGTGGTGTTTGTGGCAGATTGAAAAGGATAAAGCAAAAAATACTTTGTAGGTGTGCAGCTACTTTGATTTTTAAAAATGCATGGGGAATCTACTCCTTTATACTCAAGGTTCAGATTTTAATCTGTTTAATCCAAGGCAATAACTAAAATATGCTTGGGAATTGCTAGCCCACCACAAATAACATCTGTTTTTCTTCAGCAGGAATAAAATGAACATTTAATGCTACCATTGGGGAAATTGTAAAAACAAAACAAAACAGAATGACTTAAGAATGACATTTATACAAACACTCAAACATATAACTTTAGCACCAGAACAAGGATGAATAAAGAGGGATAGAGATTAGAGCAGCGACCCTCATTATGAAACTTCGGAAGTCCAGTACATGCACAAAATGAACAAGTGAAACTTTTCAAATGAAGGAAATAAAAGGCACTTCCTGCCAAATGCAGTAAATATTTGCAATGTAGCTACTTTAAACAAATGTGGCCATAACTGTCTGACTGAAGTCTAGAAATGGAAGCACAGCGTGTGCAAAACATTCTGCAAGGCTAAGGCGTATTTTATGGGGTGTATTGATGCATACCTCAGATCTGTAGGTATTTTATAAGTAGGCCAATAAGTTATGCATAAAGGGAGCCTGTGTGCAGGAACGGGCAGGCCAGATTGGAGCTGAACACACAAGCGCTCCTTGTTGCATCACTGCACCATGTTGGCGAGTGGAAGGTGTTGTCTTTGATGTTCGGTTCAACTGCCTTTTTTTCTTCTTTGCACCGCATCAATGTTCTCGCTGTGCTGTCTCCACAGTACACAACTTCCACGACAACTGACTCAGTGAGAAATCATTTTCATCCAACCTCAATCTGTTTCAAAAAGTCTCCCATTGTTGTTACTGTTCACTGGCTTTGTGTGGTCACACAGTTTGCTCCAGCTCCTCTTTTTGCCTTACGCCGTGCTATTTTAAAATATATGCAGCCTACATACAGTTAGTTTCACATGGTTTTGGAAAATAGCTCATCTCAAGTCATTCTTCCTCCTTTTGCATCAGACGAGTAATAGTTTTACCTTTAATTTATGGGATTTAGCAAAACTATTCCATTAACTATTCAGGAATTGGAGTCATTTTTATACACAGTTCCCCACTGTCTGAGGTACAAAAGAATTTGGGCAACTGGCTTAAGTTAAAATAGAGTTCTTAATAAATATCCCCAGTGTCCTTAAATAATTACAGTTTTTATTTATTTATTCGTTATTTCAGGTGTAAAGGTTAATGATCCGGGAAGTAAACCTCTTATCAAATCTAAAATACTGTTACCAGAAATGCTGTTTTGGCGTGACGATCCACATTTTAACTGCAACAGTGAGTAGTAGTAACTACGTAGATATCTAAATGTATGCATTTATTACATACAGTAGTTCACTTTTCCTTTTTGGGCTACTGCTTCAACATTAGTCTTGCAGTTGTAAAGGAACGAGACAGACGCAGATTTAACATAGACAATGTTTAAAACGTGGTCTGAAGGGGGAAGCCCGTGCAGAAGGGCCTTAAAGCTGCGTTCATTTCCTGTGGCTGGCAGGAGCAGAATATGCTCTGTAAATTATGCTCCCATGTTGGACAGAATAAATGGTAAAGCACGGTACATACACCTCGCTACTGAATGAGGACGCAGCGTCCCTCTGTTTCACACATTTACCGTCAATGCTCAAACTTAGACTTCTCAAATCAGTGGTGTCGGCAACATCACAAAAGCTATGATAATCTTTCCCATGGATTTAAATAATAATGGAAAAATTGATTATACTGAAATTGACTGGATGGATGGATGGATAAGGATCTTTAGTAGCTCATAAATGCCTGCTTCTTTAAATTATTAAAAAAAAATCTAATCTGTAAATTGTATCAACTATAAAACCAGTATAACTAAAATATGACAATAAGCTCATTTAACTGTTTACTCGGGGGAAGTGAGACATTTTATTTTGATATATTGTTAATGCAATTAAACCAAATGAAGTTATGAGTTAAGGATTCTATTAGAAGCAAATACATTTGTGAAGTCCCTTTTGTTTTAGTGACCTGATGAGATAATTGCATCTGTACTGAAAGGGGATCTTCGACAGTTTACTGGGAGTAGCAGTTAATTTTATTATCCCTAAGTGATGCGCATGCCAGTAAAATCGATTGTTTGTGGCTATAAAAGACTCTGCGATCGCTCATGTGTGCTACGCTTGTACACACACATAAATATGTTATTGTGTGCACTTTGTGGTCACAGCCAGATCTTAACGCTGAAAGCAAACCTGAATGGAACACTAGTTTGAGCAAACCAGAAGGGAGCTGTTGGTGTGATGGCTCGGGACCCGAAGTCTCCGAGCTACTGTGACTGACTGCCAGATACATTGCAGAGGTCTGTCATCCGTCTCCTAGATTATAGCGAAAAATAAGTGAATTGAAAATGTTACAGCACACTGTTGGCATGGAAACATTCCTCTGGGTTTACCTGCTTTTTGATTGTTAGACCAAGAGGCACTTCTCTCTGCAAGGTTCCTCCAAACAGCTGTGGGCAAACATGCAACTCATTCATGCTCCCCCTCGCCCAGTTCCCACTGAGTGGGGTAGGTGTTGACTGAGGGATGGCAAACGGAAAAAAAAAGAAAGAAAAGAGTTGCAGACAGAGACAGAAAGAACAAATAGAAAAATTCATTGAAGAAAGAAACAATAGTAAAAGCAGAACCTGTGAAATTATGCAATGATTAACAGGCTATTGTGTAAGCTGCCCTAAGAATAATAGGTCTTAATAACAGGGTGTTTTGTTCCTGATATTCTCCTTTTCTTTATGTTAGAGTAAACTGGAGGACTGAAGAAAAGCTATATTTCTTATTATTTTCCACAGTTACTATAAAATAGCAATATATTTACCCACAAACATCACCTGACTACGTTATTATCTCTGATATTTTTCTGTTTCAGTGTACTCCCTTGAGACGTGAGCTGCGCACTTCACTGAGCTTTATTACAGTCCAGTACGGAGCACCTGGCTGACTCAATCGCTCCAGTCAAACAGAAGCTAATTCTCCAGCCTCCATGGAATAAGCATGCCGCAAAGCCCCAATTTAGGCTCAGATGACTTCAGCAAACATTAATTTCTCCATAAATTTCAAGGGAATTGCCTCAGCAATGCACAGATTTTGTTTACCTAAAGTCAGCTGTGTGGACAATATTAGACTTGCAGAGATATGTGCAGCCTATAAACGTCATGCAGATATTAAATAAAACCAAAAAGTAACATCAGCTGGCTGTGAAAGTCTCCTAGGCTAAAGGAAAATCGCATGCTAAGCCCATGGCTGACAAGTCGCCACAGGAAATGCGCAGGTGTAATTATTAATGGCCGACATCCATTTAGATGCTGCACTGCCAGGATCCTGCTGCAGTCTGGCTCAGAGCTGTTGCTTAGTGGGGCATTTAAATGAACAAAGCCGTCGTAGGTGTTGTGAGCGCCGCTGTGAAAGAGATCAATTATGGTGTTTTTGCTAGGCCAGAGGAGGCTGATAGCCATGCGCTTTGTTTTCATTGCAACTCCGCAGGTGCGCAAGATCCACACGACTCCTCATGAAAGAAGATGGTGCTTAAAATGATATATTTTTTTTCATCTTTGGCTTTTACCATTTCTTAAAGAAGCTGGACAACCAAATTTCCTAATTAGAAGTCAGTGAACACTGCAGACATGCCGTGCTCGCATACAGAACAGCTCACTGATATAGAAAGGAAGGATGGTTAATGTACCTGCGCTTTCCCAATGACAACTCAAACATGTGCTGTTGAGAGGAGAGAAGAAGAGCAAGCAGACCTGCAATGAAAAACGCTCGGGAAAAAAAAAAGACAATTCATTTTTGAAACGACTGGTTTGTTAAAGTTTTGTGACTATCTTCTGAGCTCACTGCTCACTTCAAACATGATGTAAAGGTGGATGTTCAGGCGGTGGAGGGGTTAAAACCTCAACGCAGACATGCATGTCAGCAGCGGCACTGACATGTCAGAGTGGAAGCACCAAGTGCTGCGTTTGGTGAAAGACACAAGGAGAGTTTGGGATTTCAGGGTGTCTGATGAGGCGCAGCTCAAACTAGCCTATTCCAATTACACGAGCGTTTCTTTAAAGATAATAAAAATCCAAAATCTTCAGGAAACTGATACTGTTCACAGATATTATGTTAATTTTAAGCTTTTAACAATGTTTTTTTTTTTTTTTTAGAACTATTACTTTTTCAGGGTGGAATGATTATACAACATACATCTTTAATGATGTTAATAAAAAGGAATTGGTTGCACCAGTCTGATTGGCTCTAACCAAATCTATCTATCTATATATATATATATGTATATATATGAACATTTGGCTGAACGTCCCCTAGCAAACTGCATGTCAACACTTTTGGTAGCCCCCAACAAGCTTCTGGCATAATTCCAGCTGGACCATCCACTTGGCAGAATCGGTAGAGTTTATTTAAATTGGTTAGTTTCTTGACAGAGGCTTGGATTTTAGACACAGTCCACAAATTTCCAATAGGGTAAGGCTTGAGGCTTGATGATTCCTGCGTTGTTCCTGAACAGTCTAACCAATTTCCTCCTAAGAGACATTTTGGGTCTTCTCCAGATATCGGCAAAGTGGTGACACATCTGAATAACTTGTACTTAACTTGAAGAGATGATCCTGAAATATGCATTTATTTAAAAATGTCTCCAAAAAATAGAATGAAATAAATCTATAATTTTCTTTTTTTTTATTATAAACCTTCACTGTGTTTCATGGACTTTTGCTTTGTTCTTAATATCGGTCAGTCCAATGAGTGCAATCAAATAAATCCTTTTAACACTGGCAAAGAGAAATTAGTCATTGTAATCAATCGTATTCACTAATGAAAACATTACAGGCTTGTCCAGTTAAAAGACACTGTAGAATCTTTAGCACCACTTGTTAAAAAAGATTTAAGTGAGTGTGTGTATATATTTGAGCCTGTGTTAAAAGCCCAGAATTACTATGCCATTCATGCCCACGATGAGCTTAGTAAATTACAACTGTACGTCTTGATGAATGTTTTCAGCTATACAGCATTTCAGGGTGATGCAGATGTAATAAACTCTCTTCTCGCAGGGAATAAAGAAGACTGAAATTCAATCACAGGGAAATAGGTACATTTACCTAAAGCCTGTAGTTGTAATCCAAGATACAGAAAATGTGAAACAACATAAAAATTGGTAGGCTGAATATTAATAACCAGGGTCACGAAATATCTCACCTCTCTGCAAAGGTAGGTGTATGATCAACACTTACTCTTTTTACTCACTCTGTTATTTTGGAGCTGAAATACAGAGCCAGACATGAAAAATGTGTTGCTTACTAAATATGACAAATACAAAAGATGGTCTGGAAAAGGTTTGTTGGTATTCAGTCTGTATTGTATTGGCTGGCACAATGCTGCATTTAATGAATTGCACTATACGTGATTCCAGTGGGATTCATCAAACATCTGTGGAAGGTTGATCCACAGTGAAGGTCATAGGAGGTTCGGTCTTTTTGAAGATATGAACATGGAACTTTTTCCTTTTTTTTCTTTATTTAAATTCTTTAAAATTTACTTTTAGGTTTCGAGAAAAAAAATATAAAAAAAATTATAAAAAATATAAAAAAAAATAATATGTGATATAAAAAAACAATATGTGATTTTAATCTGAACGGTCATCCTCTCGAGCACCTCTCAAGCACTTTCTGGATGACTGCTAAATTTAGATTTCAGCGTGGAAGTCCCATTCTGGCCTATTGCACCTGTGTTTTGGCAGTGTGTCAGAGTGCTGACGATTCAACTATAATTTCATTCAACGCTAGTATGCATGAATGTCATCCCTCAGACACCTCATCACGTTTCAGTAGAAATGGGATCAATTCAGTTTTCTTTCCATGAGAATTTAATGTCCATGACCTAAAGAGCGTCCATGACACATCTTGAGGTATACAAAACGAGTATTTCTTAAATCTATCCAGTACTGCATGAAAAGATGACTTTGATTGGCCAAATTTAAAACAGATCGGGTTGTTAGAGCCCGACTGATTTATTGTAGGCCGATATTAGCTACTTGCCAATTTACTGGTATCAGTATTTATAGTGACCACAGACCACAGACACCATAACCAGCTGATCCTATCTGAATATGACAGATTGTAAATGGGTAAACAAATAACCATCCATCCATCCATCCTCTTCCATTCTTCTTAAGCCAAGAAACCCAGGCCTCCCTCTTCCCAGCTTGTCTGGGGGAACACCAAGGAGCAGTGGCTCTACTTTAAGCCCCTCCCACATGGCTGAATTTCTCACCCTATCTCTAAGAAGAAGCCAGCCACCATTCGGGGGAAGCTCATTTCTGCCACTTGTATCTGCAATCTCGTTCTTTCGGTCAATACCCACAGCTCGTGACCATAGGTGAGGGTAGGGACTTAGATCGACCGGTAAATTGAGAGCATCGCTTTTACTCTCAGCTCTCTCTTAACCACGATGGACCGGTACAGCGCTGCAGCCGCAGCACCAATCCATGTGTCAATCTCCTGCTCCCTTGTCCTGTCACTCGTGAACAAGACCCTGAGATACTTAAACTCCTTCAATTGGGGCAGGAACTCATCCCTGACCCTTAGTGGACACACCACCCTTTTCCAGCTGAAGACCATGGCCCCAGATTTGGTGGTGCTGATTCTTATCCCCACTGCTTCACCATCTTTCCACTGCCAGTTGGAGGCCATCACCCGATGAAGCCAATAGAACCACATCATCTGCGAAAAGCAGATATGAAATTTTGAGACCACTCAAGTGAAAGCCTTTCCTTTTACTTGCTAACCAGGCTTGCTACTGTTAGCTGATGACTTAGCACTTCGCACCCATCCAAGTATGGTCACTCTGGATCCAAATATAACAAATCCATCACAGCTATAACTGAAGCCAGTAAGTGATGCCACCTGTTATATTTAATCTATGGCTCAAATGTTAATGGATTTGTTGTAATATCCAAAATCCTTTTAGCCAAACCATTATATTCTAGAGTAAATCTTCTAAACCTGTGCCAAAACCGATAAGATGTAACATAATGGGCAAAACACAAAAGCTCTGATGGCAGTAAAACACTGTCTGCTTCCCACAGTCCAGTGAAAAGATGCTGCACATCTCAAATATGCCCGTGGGGGCAGTGCTGCCTCGCAGCTGAAACAGGAAGTGCCAGTCATAGCAGGCAGAGAGCAGTGAAAGGTGAGGTGACAGGAGGTGCTGTGCATCTCTCTTGGGAAAATCTCTCCAGTCACAGGAGAAAAAACAAAAAAAAAACAAAGCAAAACCAGAGAGAGAGATGCAGAATGTTTAGAAGCAACCTTGATCAGGCTGTCAGCTTGTGTTATACCTAATTGAATAGAGCATGCCATTTGAAGTGGGGAGTACGGCTTGAGCAGAAAAGAGAAGCCAGGGTAGGGCAGGCACAGCGGGAGAGTAGCACTCACCAAACAAAAAAATAAAAGACAAATCAAAGAGTAAACACATGAAATGTTCAAGCAGACAGACCAGATCTTTTCTCTGTGTTCAACATCATGCACTGTCTTTATGTATGTGCTGTGCTGTTAGTACCTGCAGTGACAGAAAGGCTGTAAATCTCAACAAATGTAATTTGAGGAATAAGTAAAAGGTGATGGAGACTGCGCCACTTTGTCAGTACGCTCATCATTTCAGGCCTGATTTGAAAATGCATGGAAAATAGCGATGGAAGTATTAGTCACAGCTCTGTGTTAAAGCAGGTTAAATGATATCAAACTCTGCTCTCAGGAAACATAATACGGCGATGGAGGTCAGCGGCTGTTTCGGTGTTCGACTGGCCCGCCATTGGTAGCTCAATAGACTAGAGTGCTCAGAGGCAGTGGAAAAAAACTATTACTCATAAATGGAAAAGATCACATATTGGCATTTGGAAGTCTGCAGAGAAATGGTGTCACAGAGGAGACTCATCTGTCACATCTCCTCAGGCTAGAAGGATGTGATGTTCTGTCAGAATTGAAATATTTCTCACGCAGGTCAACGGCTCCATACACTTTATTTTACTGGGTGGTCTCCTGCTATAATCCCCATATTACAGTCATGCACATACACCGTATATATTCACCAGCCTAGTGGTGTGAATATATTCACACCACTAGGGCCTGTAAGTGAGGAGATATGACCACAAGCCTTTATGCAGTATTGAAATACCCACTCATAACCGTGTCTGTCCATCTCTTTTGTACACCGGTTTGGATGTTAACCTTTGGATTGTCAGTGCCTGGCCTGAATATGACCAATGCTAACATTTGTCATTCCTCACGTTTATAAATCACCAGCAAAGACTGCGTGGAATTGAATAGTTTAGAAGATTTGCATATAAAATTACATTGCAGTGCATATTAAAGGAGCAGTCGGTGCAGGTAGAGAAGAATCAAAATAAATAAAAAACAAGGGGTGGATGCATTTTTGCAATAGTTCTGTGTGATACCTATATGTGCAGTATTGCTGATACCAATACTGATACTGATGCTTTTAACCTAATATAATCTACATATAATATAGATAATAATAGGTTATTAGGTATATACATAATATATAATTTAATATAACCTAATACTAATTATTTAACAGTGGGCTACAACTGATAGCAAACTATCGCTCTAGTATCGATCCGATATCAGTACCAGTATCGATCTCACTGCTATTTTCCAATAGCAACAGGTAAGCATTGGTTACCGGGCACAGCTGAATTGTTCCTACGGAGTTATTGTGAATTCCCCAACTCGTTTGATATAATAAGCAGATGTTCAAGATGATGAACAGCTGCCACACACTGATCTTATTAGTAGCTGCTAATTCTTTCTGCCTCTAGTTGGGAAATGTCTGTTTCTTTGCCACCCAATTGTCACACTCTGCTACGGCTCAGGCTCGCTGTCTCTCTGCTCACACGTCAATGCTAGCACTTCTAATCCAGGAGAGAAAATGAACTGTCACACATGTTTGATTGTTAAAAGTGGCTGCTGGTTTCCGTGACAACACCTCCACCGACAGGGTTTGGAGTAATGGGCAGGCAAGACTTTTTTTTTTTTTTTTTTTTTAGTTTTTAAAGGGAAAT
>VUQR01014102.1:27986-47979 GCA_015108515.1 Hemichromis elongatus | reverse complement strand
GGTTGGGTGTGTGTGGTGGGGGGGGGGGGGGGTTTTTTGGGGGGGGTGGGGGGGGGGGGGGGGGGGGGGGGGGGGTGGGGGGGGTGGGGGGGCAGTCTTAAACAGTCTTAAAAGTGGAACACACGGCTCAAGGTGGAAATTTACTGGTGTTGTACGAAAAATGCAAGCCTCTCAAAATTCATTTCAGACCTGGTGAGGAGAGCTGAGGCTCCTCCCTGGTGGACTTTCATATCAACCTTCTCTGATTTGACTCCGAGCCTTTCCTGAGACTCATCTTTTGTGTTCTGATCTCCTGTGTATGCATACAGTATATGTATCTTTTTGCCTTGATTGATTATGAATAAAATATATCTATTTTTTGTAACTGTTCTCTGATGTGCCATAACTCATGTTTTCTTGCACACTGTTAATATTTTGTGGATATTGCTGTTTAAAAAAGATGATATTGAGAAGTAGATAACATTAATAAAAAGATGATATAATAACAGACATTTCCTGTGTTGTTTTTTATTTTGTTTTGATATTAACATCAGTGTATTTCAGTAATTTTACTGGGCGGATTGCAAACTTCAGCTACATTATGAGCCTCGCAGAACTGCTGGAATAGCTGCTAAATACTAGTGTTTTTGATTATTATCTGTAGTTTATTGATTTAAAAATGCAACTGTGAAGATCCACGATGCACTTGCAGAGACATGCTCTCATGGCTACTGGGTATATGATGTGCAGAGCATGATGCATTAAAGAGAATGCATCAAACAGAGTAAACAAAGAGCAGAGCTAGGAAAAAGTCTCCCAGTTTGGTCGTTTCAAAGGAATTCCATTGTTGTAGCCATCTCAGGCCTTCACGGTGCCCTTTTGAGTGTGCTTTCAACCGTCACAAGCTTTTCTCCAAGTTTCAAACCATACTTTTCATGACCCTTCTGCAAGTCACAGCCAATCAGATTTAGGCTGGATGAGCCACTGGTTTTGAGAAGACACTCCCCTCACCAGTCACTACCCTGTGTAATTGTAAACAAATGTAAGGTCCATGTGCCTCAATGTTCCTCTCTCCTCTGGGTGCAGACAGAGCTTTGAACAGCCATGTGAGAGCAGAGGGTGGAATAGATTGCAAAGCAGAGGGAAGATCCTGAGATTAAGCAGAGATAATAGAGGGATCAGAGGCTTCACCCACACACACACACACACATTAATGCATATTAGCTGCAAAACGTGCATTTTTCAAAGATTCTAGTGATGCAGGTAGGAATCTGGTTTGGGAATAAATAAAAACGTTTGACACGCAGGTAATGCGTCTTTCCTGTAATGCTTCATTGCTTCCTGACTTGCAGGGACAGTAGGTCTGCATTAGCTTGTTTTGCTTGTTTCAGTGAGTTTCTGTCCCCACCCCAGTTTCATTCTCAATGACTTATGCCCACAACAATAGAAAGGGCTGGCAATGACAAAGACTTTGCCCTAAGTGTGCATGCATTTTCCATGACTTCAGTCTGAATGTAAACTGTAGTTGCGTGACTCAGCAGGTTCCATGACGCACACATGGCTTTTGTTTTGAAATCTGAGCAGAAGCCCCAGGAACAAGAAGAATTTATGAATAAAATAATTTATTTACTTAGATAACAGAGCACAAAATAGATTACAAATAACTACAAAAATATAACAATACAATCAATAAATTAACAGTGTAGCCACATTACATTAGTTATTTATCAGAAAGGCAGCACTCTTGAAGGCACAAAGAAGTTGATAGTTTTACAATACCTTTAAAGCTGTCCAGATCAGACAGCACAGTCGTTCTGCATCATTGTGAATCTTGGATCCTGACTAAAATATATCATTCTTGGAGTCTCTTTACATTTTTTTCCTTTTGTTTCTTCCAGTGTCAATAGGTCCTGTGTGTCTTTAACATTATTTCCATTTCAGTTTCCATGGTGACAATTCCCCAGCAGCTTTCAGCTGCTCATTTTAAGAATGCACACACTGCACACCCAGTCTTTTCTACAGAAAAATACAAGTATTGTAAATGCATACCACACATACACATACCACACATACAAACACATGCACACACCTCTCCTTTCCTGGGACTCTCCCAGGAATGTTGGCTACAGTTTCAGCACTGCAACATTCCTGTCCAGTCAAACAAACAAGACTTCCAGGTATAAGCTGGGTGTGGATGTGTTCCTTTCAAAACTACTACTCCTCTTAATGTTTACTATGTCACACCCCATAAACATTGTGAGTACCCAAAGAGCAGCGCAAAATAGATTGTGTTTTAATGGCATTGTGAAAACAATGTGACTTTTCTCTCTGTATCTTTTGCACAAGTACAGATTTTAGAAACCAGTGTCCAGTCCAGCTGTTTCACTAGTCTTTGAGTGGGAGTCCATGGTTTTGCTGGTCATTCAGGATAGTGGACTGGAGCAGCTACACTCCAGGTCATCCCTGCTTAAGCATAGAGATCCTTCAGTGCATCAGTATCTGGCCACAAAAGTTCCTCTATGCAGACCCTTCAGCGTTCCTGCAGAACTAGTTCAGGAACCCACTGGTCAAGGCGTCGACTCTCCTGGCAGTAGGTCCCCACTTCCTCCAGTCTGCAGTGATCTGCCTGAGGATTCTGTGTGGAAGAAAAAAGAATGTTCAGCATTCAATTTGAATTGAACCTGCAAATAGTAAGAGTAAAAATCACAAGGCGATGACACAGAAAAGGTGCAATATCTTAGCTGAAAATTGTGCATGAAAAAGATCACCATCTGCCTTTCAGTTATATAAGAGGTGGCCACAGTGCTGAGTCAACACACCGTAACCAACATGCAGTGCAAGTCTCTGTGCTCTTCCTGGTTCCTGTTGGCATCCACAGCTCCCAGCAGCTGCTGGAGTCGCTGAAACCCAGAGACTCGCAAGATGGTGATGCCGCTGTCGCAGCAGAAGGACTGTAGCAACGTGAAGTGGATTTGCAGCGCCACATCGTTTTCATCATCGGCTGCCAGGACGCACAACACCACGCTTTCTGGATCTCTGAGGGGGAAGAGAAAAGAAAAATGAGGAAAAAAACCTGTATTAACATGTCTGTGATGATCAGTTTGGGCAATGTAAGAGAAGCACAAACCAAAATTATGCTTTCAACTCACACATTAAGAAGCATGGCTGATTCATAAATGCCAACAGTGAGGCAGCCTTGTTTCTGAGCAGTTACCAGCAACTCCTCCAGAGCCAGACCTACAGACTGCATCCTGAGGGGTAAAGACAGCACATTAAGCTTTTTGTATTCTGCAACACGACATAACATTGGTGATATTAAATATATGCAGTACTACTTCAAAAAGTCCCCCTCTTCGATATTAATTGAATTAAAGGTCGTTAGAAAACTGAGATACAAGCTCCGATCAGTTTCATTATCAGTTTCATGCATGGGGATGATTGTGGTCATATAAAACAAGCCATAAATATGCATTTTACAGTTTAAAGGAATTTCACTGCAGGTTGTGCAACGTGCATGCCTAGTATTGTGCAAACAAGTACAAAGTTATTAATACTGAGGTCTTGTGACTCATAATAATTCATGCATAATCTCTGGATTTTGCCTTTTACTCGCATGCGGTGTCAAACTTTACCAGCTCAGAAAAGATTGTAGCATTTTGTGCACCCGGATGTTAAATAACAGAAAGTTTCTGCGTTCCAGGATCAAATCAAAGCTTTCAAAAAGCACTTTTTTTCATCACCCTAAGCAATCCACACAACGGAGGGGTCAAAGGACGATCAGCATATCCTTCTAGCACATGACCACGCACATGCACATGCTGAATCTACATAAAAAAAGAGCTAAAGCAAAAAATCTTACTTGTTTTTGACGGAAGCAAAGCTTTCTTCGGGAATCATGTTTACAAATTAAAAACTGATCCAACTGCGTAAATGCGTGACAACTGCCGGAGTACCAAAGTCATGCCAGTCTCTTCGGCGTTTGTTGTTGGCAACGTTGCGTCACAGTTTTATACTGAAGCTGGAAGGTGGGCGGCACCGAAACTAGGCGAGTTTTGCAATTGGCTCACAAGAAAACCAACACCTTTTCTTGTCATGTGGCCTCGTGGGTTTGTTTGGTTATAGTGAGTGATGACTTTACGGGACAAAAGTACGCTTGTCATTCTGACATCAGTGACATTGTGCATAAACAAATACATGCATCTGTTCAAGTGAAATGATCCAACTAGCTCCCCCGTTGGATTATGAGATAAAATTGTGTAATAAGAGCCTCACCTTTTCATAACAACGTCTTTACAGGACTGATGTGATTATGTAATTATGACTGACATCTAGTGGCTGAATGAAACGTCAATGTAACCCTCCCACTACTGAAAGACTGCAGTCATGCCTATAAAGCAAGACAGGGATTCGTGGAAATATATAACCTCAGTAAAAATGGACTTACAGTCAAATTTGTAATATTTAACAAATTGAAATAAAACATCCTGACTTTTTCTGTTTTCCTTTTTTATTTTTTTTACACAATAAAAGCAGGATAAGGATGAATATATTTGCAAACTAATATTTAAAAAAAAAATCAAAGTTAATTAAAATAAAAGAAGTGGACACAACAGACTCATGCCTCCATTTAAAGTGTGATTACATTTATTCTGATGCTTCTAAGGATCTGAAACTAAAGTCTGACTTAAGGATCGACCTCAAAGCTGACCAGGACCCATGATTGGATCACATGGCATATGTTGATGACTCTGAGCCCAATGATTTTAGCCTCAGCGAACAAAAAGATAACTCTGTGTTATTTAGAGCACGTTTTAAGTGATTTTTTAATTATGCAATTAGAGAATTAGCTTCTATTCATAATTTCAAAAACAAAAGCCTATTTAGGCAGCTTTTAATTATTGTAAATATTATAAGAGGGCAATGTGATTTGTAATGGAAATTTGTGTCTCAATGTTATTTATATTTATATGCTTATATTTTCACAATTGTAAAACCTCACTGTGTGTAAGAGCCAAATTATGTGGATATTTTGCATCCACTTTATTGTGTAATTTTGTATTTGATTGTATTTGATGGCTTGGGCTCCAGGAAGACTAGCAACCACTGTTGTCGCAGCTAATGGGGTTCCTTATAAATAAACAAACAAATAAACACATACATACAGTATTGCGCAAAAGTCATGAGCTACTCCTTTTTTTATTCTTTGCCTCCAGGGAACCACACCTTGCTGGGATTTTTTAAAATCAATCTTAAGCAATAGTTTTCCAGGATTTCCGATGGACTGCTTTTCGTCTAAAAAAATCCCACAACCTTGTAACAACCTCCGTTATGATTCCCCGTCCTGTTTTATTTCTGAAAGACAAGAGTATAAACTTAAATTATTTTAAAACTCACTGACTTTTATGGTAACTTAAAGCAAAATAAGCAAGAGAATGCCCAAATGAAAAGTGACCACACCGTACATTTTTACTGACTTAATCCAGGGGTTGTTACTATGTAACAAGATGCTTCAGTTAATCTTTACAGTTCTTGTCTCTTTGTCTCTTTTAATAATAATTTTATAATCCTGCAATTCACCTAAGAATGAAACACCATCCAAATCACTTCCAGAAATATAAAATTAATAAAATGTAGCTACAAAAAAATAAAAGCGGGTAATTTGTTCTATTATGTTGCAAAATTATGATAATTCGATTCAACATCCACAGGGCAACTCTCAGCAGACCTTTGAATGGTGATGCACATTCTTTATTCATACATTGCTCGCTGCCCTAAAACCCACACACTTTGACGTTGTTATTGTATGTTCTTACAGACAATTACAAAGTGACACTTTCCCATTGCTCACAACACATTGCTCATGCCAGTCTCCCACAGTGCTTTGCTCTCTTTCTTCATGAATATCATGAATGAACAACAACATACAGTACATATTTTATACATGCAGGACACATACACATAGTTACAATTCACTTGGATACTGTGGGGTTCAAGTAGTCAATAGTTTAAAACCTCAAACTGGTGCCATTTTGCAGAAAAAAGGCAGTTGTGGGTTGTTAAAAATTAGCATTGTAACATTATTGGGATGAGTGATGGGAAAGAAATCTTTTTTTCTCAAGTATATTAAGAACTTATGACTAGTTTTCATAGCATCTTTAAACAATTTTTTAAAAAAACTTGGATTTAAAAAGCAAAATGGGTCGTTGTGTATTTGTGATCATTTGCTTTGGTATTAATCAAACTCTGTATTTTACATGCACATTCATGTGACAGGAACAGAGAGCGCTGATGATTTCTTACACATTCCTCCATGGATTTGTGGATATCTAGTCTGGGCTGAAGTAAAAGAAGGACCTGTCACTGTGACTACAACAGTTTTGATGTGCGGACGCATTTTTTTTTACCTGCGGTCGGAGTAGTGGCACAAAATAACGCCATAACTATTGAGAAACAGCACTGACAGTACTTTGGACACATTCTCTTGTACTTTGCACTTCCCTTGTAATGAAAATTACAAGGGACTTTTGGACTTTTGTAACATCTGTGCAATTGACTTAATTAATTTAGCATCTTTTTTTTTTTTTCCAAGACCAATTTCCTTGAGGGAGGAGCTGCATTTAAGAGTGGTAATTTGCACATTTGTGTGTAGCCAGATTGGATCTAATGTCTCAGTTATACTCATTATAATCTGAATATGCATTGAATGAGTTCTTTATTTTCCTTTTGTTTTGTTTGTTTTTTTAAACTATTTTCAACATAAACAAGAAATAAATATTTAAAATGAAAAAAATGAAAATGTGACTACAATAATCACAGTGTCCTGTGTACCGTAGTCCATTTTATTAAAACTGCTCAGCATTGGAGCGATGGTGTTTTAGTGCTTTCCACCTTCGGGATTTCTTCACTGTTTAAATAAAATCTGATTGTTAACATATTCTTATTTACTCTTTGGCACGCCTTTCTACAACAGATCATGTGATCATAATCCAAACACATATCATTAACAAGTCTGAGCCTCACGATCATAAGCATTTTTAACTAATTACAGTTGCAGGACTATTATTAATACCACGATTGCTGTAATGCTGTTAAATTTAATCTGGTACTCTAATCCCTTCTGACAGATTTGCAGTTTACACAATTATTTTTAGTAATCTCACAGTCAGTAATTGTCATTTTCAGTATTTCTGAGAGTCTGTTTGCTCAGCATGGATCTTATGCTGTTGACACTGCAGCCACGGTGGCGTAACACTTTTTTAAAGCAGTTAAAACACAAGCACAGCAAACATCACATGTACTTACAGTGCTCAGAACAAAATGCTTTATCACTCAATATGAATATTTGTTGTTTGACCCTCGCTAAGAAATAAATGTTCAAATAAGTCTAATTAAAATAAAAATAAACAAATGCGCGGCTTTCTTAATTAAGAGTTTGCACACTTTCACCAGTTGCATGTTATATGGATAAATGTTGTTAAAAAGCTGTTAATGTTAAAAGCAGCAAAACGGGCCCAGGTACACAGCACAAACTACGATCACGTTTCAGTGCAAGCCTACACAAAGTGTCATTAACCCCGTGTACATTATTTTCAGTAATCTATAGCATCAGCTTTTATGTAAATCTACATTTATGCAGGCTGGCATGCTTCTCTTGCAGCCAGTATGACCTCCTCTCCTGTTTTGCACAGGGTCATGGGTCAGTGAAGTCATGCATTACTCCCCAGGGGGAAGAGATATAAGGGCCCCTTGGTGCAAAAACACCCTAAAAGAAGCGTTATACCAGGAGGGGCGAGGCAAAAGCCTCATATCGTTATCTACTCAGTCGTGAACGTGCAGAAAGAGTTGCACTTTTCCCCCGAAATATTTGTTTCTAACTTCCTATTCTGTCACTCCATCAGTCCTCCTTTCTACCTTAATGTCACAGTTTAATTTAGCCCAGATCCACCTTCCATCCTCCAGGCTGCAGATCCTAGTTTGTCTCAGAACTCTATTTTGCAGGCGGGGAAAGTTTCATCCTGCATGGCAACGGTGCTGTTAGATCCCAGGACGGTGATTCCTAGTTCACGCTGTTTGTCTAAGGTCTGCTGGTACCACTCCTGCATCGACACTGATTCGAAGGTAGGGATCACTGTTACCTGGAGAAATACAATAGGACGCTTTTAGCCATTCAGTAATAGCTGATGATTTCAGCATCCTGAGGGATGTACAGATTGTGGTTTGGGATTCAGAAACAGGTCAATTTTCATGGAAATTATCTCTGTGATTGCATTTTACATTTTCTCATTTTGGGGGAAAAAAAAACACTCGCATAAAAACCTACTGTGTAATGTTTCTACCTGCATAGAGTCTGGCCATGATATCTTTCCATCCAGCAAAGCATCCAGGGTTTGCCGCATTAGCTCCTCCCGCTCCGGGCTGTCACCGCTGATGATGTAGCAAGAAGAGCGAACACACTTGAAGAAGTCCACACTCATTGTGGCAGAGGAGGCTCCAGAGGGGGTATAAGCCAGGTCAACATACACACTGACTTCCCCAGCAGAGGTAGTCTTAGAGCCTGTGGCTGAAAGGAGAGGAGAAATTACAGCCTAATAGTTCTCATACAGAGACACAACACTTAAATGTTGAAGTTGCCCTCAAATTACGCAGGGTAAGAGAAAAATCCCATTTCACAGCTCATACCTGGACTGGATGAGGATTTTGCTGGTGCTGATCGAGTGCTGGCGGAGGGTGTACGAGCTGAAGAGACGCTTCCTTTTGTGACTGCACTTTGGCCCCCTGTCCTGCTTTTCCCTGAGCCTGATTTTTGGGGACCCTCAATGACCTGATCACAGAAAAGATCAAATTTAGGAGTAGATTTTGTTTAACCTCTTAAGCCCCATCGCCCCCTGATACGGGGGCAAAAGGCAGGAGATCAGTTAGGCTTGGGACTTAAGAGGTTAAATAGATTACTATTCAGACAATTTTATGGCCAAAAACATTAGAATAATAATTAGGTTATTTAGGTCATACTTTACAAATAAAAACAATATGACTCAAAAGGTCCACTCTGAGTATTTTGATTGGTTTTAGGAAGTAACAGAAAACACTCCCCATATTGTATTAAAATGTCAGATATGCTGAAGCAGCAGTATAATGATAATTTTTACTCTTCTGAAATAAAGACATAATGCTTTCAACTGTGGCCAAAATCAATCAGTTACACTTCAGACCAAGAGATTAATCTGTCATGTATTTTCATAAATCACATATTTTGCCTTCATTCTAGCAGACTAGACAAATTCAGTAATTGCAGGAATTCAGTAATTTCATTAAGTGTGTGGCAGCACAACAAAAAAATTCAACCTCTCTTCAGCTTAGAAATACAACCAATCCACCTGCAGCCACAATAAAACTCCTACACAACACAGGCATTCGTTTCTGCTCACAAGAAAAACTCACCCCTGCTATTTTTTTTCCTCGCATGCCCGTGGCTTTTGCTCTCTTGCCATGAACATCTGAGTCAAACTGGGGAACTGGCATGGAGGCGTCAGGATGTGGAGGCAGAGGTGGACTGTCCCTGAGAGGTGCTGGAAGAGGGTCTGGCGGCAGAGCCTGATGGGTTAGGATGTTTCGTGGAGAATTAGAAGGCTCGCTACATGATTCATCCTCATCCGAGTCCAGAGCACCATCAGCAGTGGTGGACGGGCAGTCCTCAGTGCAGACAGGGGCGTTTGAGTCACTGGGTGACGTGTCCTTGGTGTTGTTATTGTTGTTTCCGTGATGATGCGGAGTAAAGGCTCCTCTGGAGGCCTCACTGGTGCCTGAGCCAGAGTCAGGCTGTTTAAAATGTTTAAACTCACAGGGAGAAACCAAACACAGGTCTACATCATGACCTGAAGGCTCGAAATGAAGTGTGCTGGGAGCCAAAGGTCGTGCTGCCTCTGAACCCTGACCTAAAGATTTGAAAGGCTTCTTCATTTGTAAAGACATTCCTACAAAATGACTGCTATTGGAGTGAGAGTGATAAACACTGTCATCACCCTCTCTCTGACTCCCAGTGGTTGGTCCTTGCTCAAAGGACATGGACAATGATTCATCTACCTCTGTGGACTGAGGTGAGCTCACCTCTGCTGGCATGGAGTGTGTAGTGGTGGTGGCAACAGAGGGAGACGGGTCTGAACATCCTTCCTTAAGTGCACCCAAAGGTAGAAAACTTAAATGCTTCTCTCTGGGATGTGTGGGGTTCTCTGGAGTGCTTTTAGGCTGGCATAGCTGCCCCTCACTTTGCCTGGATGACCCATTTGGCTGATTAACATCAGCAGAATCTAGGTTACTCATCTGGACTTGTAGGCGGCTAAGAGCAGACCTGTTGCACCAAACATCATCTGGGGACAAACAGTAAGGAGTGTGGCCTGCGCTATTGGGCCGTGAGTCGGGGGAGGCTGGTTCTACGGTTTCCTCATCAAGGCTGACAGGTGCCTGGTTCTCTGGAGAGGATCGCGAGGGTGGACTATATTTCAAAGCCCCATCAAGAAGCGTGTACTCAGTTGGGGTTAAGTCTAACTGGACTGTACGCTCATTCTTTGGTGCCTTGTTCAAGGGAGATGGAAATCCTACAACCTTTGCAGGTTTGGTAGCATTTCCAGGCTGGTCTATAAGGCTTTTCTGCAAGTCTGTATCAGCTCTTTCACCTGTTCCAGGCATATGTTGCACTCCATTATCACCACTCCCTCCACTACCTGCCGCTTCTTCTACTGATCTGTCAGCTGTATCGTAACATGTGTCTCCTTTGCTCAGGCCTCCTAGGCTCTTTTCATTTCCTGGATCACTGCTTTTCTGCTTATCTACCCTTTCCACCTGTGCCTCTTCTAGTTCGATTTCCTCCCTTAGCTTAAGAAAATCAGCTGTCATATCCTCAGGGGTAGACATTTTGGAGCCACAGGGATTTTCCTCAGGGTACATTTTTTTATTTTCCTGCTCAGTAACAGTGCACTCTGGATCAAGGAGTTCTGGCACAGCTCCAGTGTCAGATTTGGCTGAGTCATTATTTGGCAGTGCACTGTTGACATGCAGCTTCTTGCCATTATTTGCTTCCTTTACTGATGGCTTTTTTGCTTTCTTTTCTCCTATTTTAGAGTCATTCTTTGCTTCTTTTTTAAGCTTCATTTTATTTTCGTTCTTTGTTTTGAAGGGGACGCCGTCCTTCTTGCTCTGACTGTTCTTTCTAGCTATGTTCCCCTCTTTGTTTTCAGCCTTCTCCTCTTTTTTCCCATCCTTTCCTCCTCCTTTTTTTGAACTATTCTTCTCTGCTGCTTTATCCTTTATGCCTGTCTCTTTTATTTTTGTTTTATCATTATCTGTCATGCCAGTTCCATTTAATGCTTTCCCTTTTTCCTTTAAAGACACATCCTTACCATCTCCTCGCTCTTTTCTTTGTTTGTGTGTTCCCTCCTTCCCTTGTGACTTGACACTATCCTGGCTCTCTGTCCGATTGGTCTTTTTCTCTTCCCCTAGTTTCTCTAAGTCGCCAGTTGTCACTGTGGGTTTCTGGAGAAAGGCCAGCCCCTTGAGCTTTTCCAGCCCTTGCAGCAGCTTTGCCTGTGGGGTAATGCCAGGGAAAAGCACCCTGACCACCTTCTCTTGAGGACATGCTGGATGCCACACAAGCAGAGCACACACAGAGGTGAGGGCGGTGAGAGGGAGAGTTTGGGATTTAGATGCCGATGATACTCCATCAGGCCAATTTTGCATGAATGTCTGGTATTCCTGGTTGTTTTTGCCTGGGTTCAGGATGTATAAATCCAGCTGTCCCACTCCCATCTTTTGGAACAGGGTTAAGGGCTCAAAGGGGACTCCTTGCGGTCGAAACATTGGTTGTGGTCTGATATCTAACTTCTTTAACAGCTGTAGGGTTAGAGCAGCCTGCTGGGTGCTCTTCAGTACGTTGTCCACACCTGACAGGAGAACAATGGTAACTTAGCAGTTCAAAATTGTCATGAGATAACATGTGTAAGTAGATGCTGTTGGTGCTTGAACATTACACTTGTCACTGATTGGTGCAAAACAAAGAATAAGTAAATAAATGAATAAATTATATCAATATAAATGCATTTATCAGCAAAATGGATGATAGCTGATATTAACAGTTTGGTTGTTTTTTTTTTCACTTTTTACTCTATTGTTTCTTTACTGCAACACTCACAGGGCTGTTGTTCCACCTGTAACCTGCTGGGGGCATTAAAGAACACAACTCCAAGCTCTGGAGAGATGAGCTTCTTACATGAGTCCTCTGTGGAGCAGTAGAAAGAAAGAAAGAAAGAAAGAAAGCCACAATGTGTTATTTAAAAAAAATCAAACAAATAAAGAGAGTATAATTTTTTCTATATCCCCTGTCATGCTACCTATGACATCAGATCTCAGCTCCTGCTCAGCCACCTTCCTCTCCAGGAAGGAGACGACACCAGGGAGGTTTTCTGTCCCAACATGCGTCAACAAAACCGCATCAACTCTGTCGAGGTGGCGGACCAGCTTCCAGAAGCAGGCCTGAGAGTCTGAGCCTCCGTCAACCAGCACCGTAAACCCATTAACAGCAAAGAAGGCACAATCGCCGCGCCCAGCAGGGAATACGTAACAGCAGGGGCGGGACAGCTTGAGGAAACCGACAGTGGTAGGAGGCGGCAGCAGGTCAAAGGGGGAAGAAGGACAAATGGTGCCAGAGACGAGTGATGTGAATTCCCCCAGAGCCTCCATGGCAGGCAGCACCTCTGGGGGATTGATGCAGAGAGCGAGAGGGGCTTGCAGGGGCTGGTTTTCCAAGAGAGTCTTTCTCCACTGGCCAATGTTGGGACAGCTGAGGGTCAGATGGATCCTGCTGGGTGGAAGTGAGGAGGCTGTGCTCTCCTGATCAAAAAACTAAAGAGAGAGGAGTTCACAGCATTATATACACAATATTTAATTTTATCCTTCACAATTTACAGTAAAGTCACTCAAAGGTATGTCTCGGTCTCTATCAGTGGATAGTTTGCTGATTACATTATTATGTGATTGTGATCTTTATAAAAATGAGAGGATACTAAAAATTGTTTTGAATCTTTATAAACTTTCTATATTAGGATCATCTTCAATAATACAGTACAGCCATGTTTTAAAACTATCGTTTGGATGTTAGGTAAAACTGCAAAACATTCATTGGAGCTTCACTGTAGTGAGAACCTTATGTATACCCCTGAGTGCAAATTTTAAGAGTTTTGCACTATTTATTAAAAGATCATTTTTCAAGGCCACAGTCCAGGAATTTTTTAACAATTTTCTGACCCTGTTAACACTGAAAGAACAATCAGTAATATGAGAAGATAATCATTATTCACTGCTCTGAATTAGGCCTGGATTTGTAGGTGGTGATTAAGGTTCACTTTAAAACTACTATTGTTACATGTACAGTTTTAAGACCTCTGTTGTAATTTTAAAGGGACTGCTTGAAAACATGGCGGTTGTTCTATAAAAACCTATGTTCAATATATTTAAATATTGTTTATATGCAGTGTTCAGGTCGTTTGGGCTTCAAGGTGTGCCAATTTTTTGCGTTTAGATTTACTATTGCAATTAAAAGAAAAAAGAAAAAGCGTGGTTAAGCATGTACCTGTTCTGTTAAGATTTGTTTCAATTGGTGTGGTGAAAACAGTCCTCTGTTAAAAAGCACGTCTCCGCTTTCCTCCTCACTCAGGCCAGCCAAGATCAAGAGCTTATGAGCCGATTCTCTGGACAGGAAAGCAAACACCTGACCAGGGAACAGAGATGGAAAAATCAGACCTAATCGAAAGTCAGCAGAAAAGCAGTGAAGACAGATGTAAAAATATAGATGGAGAAAAATCAAAGCATAGTCAACAGCACTCTGAAAAAACATGAGATTCTCTTCGACAAGCTTTCTTGTAATTTCTTTATGATAAGTTCTCCAAGTATCTTTAAAAAATTCAAATCACCTTGTTGGTGCAAAAAAATAGTATTTTATGACTATTAAATTGTTTTAACTTTGTCATTATTTGTAGGTTTGACTAAAGAAATTGTAACAAATGTTGTGTTTTGTAACAGACTGCGAGTAATGAAGTGCCTGAGGATACAATTTAAAACTGGTTCTTTTCTATGTTCTCTGTACTGACACCAAACTGGTTCATTTCTTGAATTAGGTGTCGTTTTATGCTTGAAAGATTTATAGGTCAGCGTTGGTCAGGCTTATAAAAAATCTCCTAAAATGATCAGGTACAAGGACTGGACTGAAAATGAGTGAAAAAGCAATGTCATTGTCAAAAAGACAAACTTTATGAGAGCTTCAGAAATACTAGAGAACTATCGCTCAAAAACTATACGAAGGTTTGGCCCCTTGGAAGCAAATTATAAAGAAATGAAGGGTCTCTCAAGACATTTGCACTGCTCTGTAAGTCAAATGTCACAGACGTCACATCCTTGTTTAGCTGTTTTGTGATTGCATTTCAGGATTACTCCATAATAAAGGGAATTAGTGGGGGGTGGGGGGTCTCTAAATACGCATGCATAACTTTAGCCAGTTTGAAATTTAGAGGAAAAAGTGCAGCATGCAATGCAAAGAATATTCATCAGATTTTCAAAGATGCAGTATATTAACATAATATCCAAGTATTTCTCAATATGATGAAGAGCCAAACGTTTGTGCATGGAAGAAAATGTAATTGACTGAGCTGTGTTAGGCCAGAAATAGTCAATAACAGCCACGGCCAGACAGCCGGGGAAATGTTCCAAAACCAGTGAACTGCCACATGGCCCTTTTATCTATCTGACTGGTATGCGAACGTGTTGGACTGTCCGTGCTTCCACATGAGAAATTGTGTGCTAATTGGGTTCTGGCTGTGATGATTTGAGTTAATTGTGTTTTAGAGCATGCCGGTGCTTTTGATATGAACTCGAGGTGACATAGAGGGTTTTTCACCGAAAGCTCAACAAATCTAGATCACGTGTGAAAACAGGGGAATAGTGTTTATAGGTTGGGGGGAAAGGGGTGTCTGTTTTGGAACATTGCATCTTGCTTTGAGATGTTGGACATTATACATATTATACTACATACAATAGCCCAGTTATAGTGTGGAAGTATTTAAGATAATAATGTTGTAATGTGGCATATTTATTCAAAGCATCTGCAGGCTAATGAAAATAATGTAAACGTAGAAATTCTTGTTGCACCTGCTTTATCATAATAATAGAAAAAAATAACAATTCATACATTTGGGAAATTATTATATTCAACTTGTATCTGAATAACTTCATCATTTTAACACAGTATCATTTTGTCAGCTGCCACCCGAGAATTTATCCCCTCACCTCTGAATGAACCTGTTCCTGAGATGGACTGATCACCACCTGAGTGTCCAACACTCTGGTACAGTGACGTAGACACTTATGCCCTGAAGAGGCAGAGAGAAAAATAAGAACAGATATAAAGAGAAGGACAAACAGACAGCCACAGGGATGCAAACAAGAGGGAGATAAGCCGACAGATCCGAGCATTGAGTGACAGACTGGAAGCTAATAGGAGAAGAGCTCAAAGAAGAAAAAGTGAACTGAGCTAATCGGACGGCTGATTGACTCATTAGGTGAAAAAGAGGAAGTAAGAAAAGTGGAACAGCTGAGTCAGAAGGATTGTGTGAAGAAGAGATGCCAAGTTTCCTCAATCTGAGAAGGACATTTAGTCTGAGAGGCTGGACTGGGTGAACAGCTAAGAATACAGAGGCGTACTCAGCCGACTGGAATTTCATGACCCAAATATGAACAAATGTTTCTCAGTCTTTTTACACAAAGGGAAACAGAAATGATTCCTTTCCGACTATTTCACTAAATGTCGTTTCGCACAATTCAACCAAACATTTAAATTCTAAATACGTCTTTTCCTTCCCTTGACAATTAATAGACATATATCTCAGTTTCTATACACTAAAAAAATGAAACTACAAACACCATCTGACTAACTTAGCTTAGCATAAAGAGTGGAAATGGGAATATGACTAATATTTCTCTAACACATCTAAAAATTACAAATTAGCATGACACATGTGCCATAGCACGTGAAGGCTGGGAGGAGTGACTTCCTGCTGTCTCCACTGGTGGTTAATGTAAAACCTAAACTTGCTGATTCACCACTCTGGTAAATGCGAGGTCTTAGGAGGCAGGATTGTTAGTAGTATTAGTATTATAGCAAGATACATAGTTTTGACACTGAATTCAACGCAATGCTATTGATTGTTGTCTAACTTTTGAACAAGAAATTAAATAAATGCATGCCTCCCACTATTCATCTCTATAGTAGATCTTATTATGGAAGCTGCACTACAGTGCAGGCAACCTCTCTGGATAGGCAAGTGTCTGCTCTTGACCGTTTTTATCACTTTGCTTCACATGTTTCAGCTGTGACACAACTATTTAATTCTATTTGTCTGTCTTTTTTTCCCCTGTGCTCAGCTGTCCTTAATTGCCATCCACACAGAGAGAACGAGAGGTGGCACAGCTTGGCTGCAGGTTTCTATTGTTTTCTGTATCGAGGGCCCACCCATGCTCAACAATCGCCCTTTCTGACTGCTTCTCCACTTTCCTTCCTTCCTTCCTCAGTGACCCCAGACTGGCTGAGCTGACATATTGCTGTGGCTATGGGAGTTTCCCCTGTAGAGCCAAAGAGTTTGGCAAGTAAGATGACATAAATCTTACCTGCACCCTTGAAAGATGCCGTGTGATGGGAGAGGAATTCTTGGAGGTAGAGGTTCAGGTTACAGGATTTTAAGTCCACATCCCATGACCGAATACCTGACAGCAAAAAAGTTGGAGGCTATACTGTCACATGATGCAATGTAATAAAAAAGCCCACACATATCCAAGTATTCACAAAATATTAAAACTGTGACTGTTATAATTGTAGCTAACCTGTAGTATATTTTATTTAAATATTTAATGCTTTCAACCAAATCTGCTCTCTCTTTTTAATAAGCATAGCACAATGAGTATCATTGTATCATTGCAAATTCTGTCATACAAACACAATAAACAACCTGTGGCATTTCCTTTCAGCTGATTATAAACATTAAAAACACAACGTGCCATCTTATATTGTACATTTAAATGTATTTGCTGTTTTTAGCTGACAAGTGAGGAGAATTTGAGGTTTTTCCTTGAAACACGTGACGGTAAGCTGAATGTGGTTGGCTTTTAGACTGCTAAACACAGATGATGAAAACTGAAGATCTGGAGGATGGAATCATAACAGATAATTTTCACATTCTGTAGGACAAACTGTTGTTAAATTACTCTTTTATGATTAACTGTTGAAGACATACTATTTAGCTGCAGATCTGCATTTAAAAAACTGAAACAGGGCTGTTTGTTCAGTTCATGAAAAATTGATGACATTTTTGAAGTACATAGCTTTCACCAGAGTGTAATGAAATGTTAATTGGCCCAGTTAGCTACAACACAGGAATATCAGACAGTCTGGGGTTTTTTTATATATCTGTGTCTGTCCTCCTGTTTCTGCTTTAATTTCCCTATCTAGGCTCTTTTACATTTCCTGTGTGCTACACATGCTGACGTCCATATAATATCTACAGCTGCAAAACAGCAAAGCAATAAAACATAGACTGTAATGGATCGTTATGAGTATGCACTATCTGGTCTGCAGTATTCACAATTACAGCTGTGCATAAATGCACAAAGGTTAATGGGACATCGCTTACAAGTGGCTGTGTTGACTGAAAATCCCCGGCGCAACATTTCCCTCAAAGCTTGTCCTTACATAACTAAAAACTAAAACTTGGGCGAAAGGCAAAGCAACCACTCCAGACATCTTTTAATTATAATGTGTCCGGAGGGATGAGAGGGTGATGCTGCTGGTGGAGTGTCGCCAGATGACGCATCCTCGGTCAGTACGGTGGGGAAAATTGCATAAAAAACTGCAGTATGCTCAGTATATCACCCCCAGTGATGATTTAGGCGAGAAGAACTTTCAAGGAGCTGATTTTTTTTTAAATACAAATGTATAGGAAAAGCAAAATGGCACACCGCAGCTATGGGACGCGGGCTGAAATAAACCTACCTCGCTCTATCTCCCTGCTGATGTGTTCTGTCTGCCTGAGGCGAGCGGTCCGTCCGATTATGATAAGCAGGGAGTATTTGTGGAGGCAGAAGTCGAGGTTTGCGGTAGCAGCGCGCTTCGGCTCCTCCTGGACCTCCCTCTCCAGCACCCGGCTGGACGCCATGTTGGAAAATTGCGCTTCTGTGTGATGTCATTGAAAAAGCCTGACAGCGCCTTTTATTACAGGGATGACAGTTGCTGTGCTGGAATTCAGCCGTGCATCAGTGAATGGGCAGGAAGAGGCTGAATTATTGATCACACGTGGCAACGGGATCAATATATAATTTTATTAATCGCCCATCCCATTCCAAATTACCTCCATGTATATTTTATAATATCCTATGCAATATAATTATGCCGCAAAGGTGCAGCAGTAACACGCTATAGACCCTTGAATTCAAGTTCATTTATTGGTATTTTCATCTTACAAATCTATTTAGAAATTAACTGTGCGGTATTTCCAACAATCAGGGGGAACAGAAATAAATATATTAAAATATTATGACCAAAAAAAATAAAGATGCGACAATCATTACAGAATGATGTGACACAATAATTAACATGGACGCGAAAAATTAAAAAGACAGACTCACAAAAACCCTTATTCAGAACAGCCAATGTTTACAAAGGGGGAAAAAGTCAAATTCTACATCGCATTTTATTTTCTATCACAAACGTATTTAACAGTAGAAGCAGACCTTTCTGTCATTTCTCACATTCATCATTTTTATCAGCCCTGAACTCTTCCGGTATTTCTTGCACTTCTGTTATCCCTTTTCCCTCGTCACAAACATTTCAGAACATAGAAGTTACAAGCAGTCCCCCGTGGACAGCTACACAGCGTGCCAATACGCGCGCCTTTACGCACGGCGCACGGTTCCCCTGCGTCACACTGAAAGGGTAACATAAAATTAGTAGACTGTAGACAAAACATTGTCAAAAAGTTTACGATTTATAGCATCTAAAAATCTTGATTAGATCAAATCAAATATCTAAAAATTCTCATTTTTCTGACTGTTGTAAATTCAGACAATCTTAAATAAGAAAATTAAATCTCTTCTTCGACAAACGAACTAATTCGTTGTTCCGAAATGTAATAAGTTTTGTGTTGTTTTATTTCTCATTTGTCTGCTTACCGAAGGCAACCATCCATGCTTTTTCTCCAAGGGCATCTCTTTGCTCCTCAGCTTCTCCAGAACTTCTTGCAATGCGTCAATCTACACAGGGGGGGACAGGGAGTCGTGGTAGCAAAACACGTTCACGATGGAATTTGTTTTAAGAAAAATTATGTTTTAATAATTTAAATACCCTAAATACAGAAAAAAACATCAACATCCTTATTTACCCAAATTAAACTTAACCAATATCTCCAAGAAAAGCTCTCACCAAGTCTTTCTCTTGTTGAGATTTTAGGGTGAAATCCAGCGAGCGAGTCTCCAACGAGGAGTCCTCTGCGCGAACGAGGCACAGGTAGGCGTAGCAACAGGTGACCGCGAGGAGGAGAGTCCGCGCACTGACCATTGTGTTCAGGCACATACAGGAGGAGTCCTCTTCAGCGGGTGGAGCTCTTTTCCAGTAGACAAACGCTTCCACAAACGTGTGGAGGATGGATGTCTTTTGTCCACAGACGCTGCCTTTATAGGCTCTTTGCAGATGCTGCTGACATCAGCCAGTCTTTGAAATATTCATGGAAACTTTGACATGAGTGACACTGCTCAGCACCTTTGCATCTTTAACAGGAAGCGACAAGAGCAAACCAAACGTCGATCCTAGAGATTAAAATTTGCCAAAGTGAAGAGGAAATCAAAGAGTAATCAAGCTATCTAAAAGTTTTTATTCCAGTCTTCCAATCTGTTTCTTTTACCTGAACCCACTGAATTCCCCCAAAAAATC